>CAUHTR010002901.1:0-52510 GCA_959609185.1 Schmidtea polychroa
ATAATAATAATAATAATAATAATAATAATAATAATAACTAGTATGAATAAATATTTTTTTTGTGTAATTTTTCATTCTTTATAATTTAAAAGTCAAAATGTATCTCCGATATTTGATAATTTTAAGGAGCATCTAAATTGAAAAGGAAAAATATTTGATTTAAAATCATGGTAAAAATAAAAGAAAATAAAACCGATCAAAAATGATCAAAAAACATAAATGATTTTACTTTTAAATCAAAATAAATTGGATTAATTCGTTTTCGTTGAATTGGGCCGGCTATATCTCAATTTTATTATAGAAATAATTCAATAATTGTCTGAAAAATAAATCTCCCCAAAAAGAACCGGATTCGTTTAGAAAAAAATGGAAAAATCAACCCAACATCAGCAACATGTGTATGTAATAAAAAATGAAAAATCAACAATTTCTATCAATTACGAATTCTGCATAATCAAAGAACACTTTACCATTATTTCCTTCATTGTCTTTTCTAGATTCAGGCAACGAGATCACGCTCAAATCTGCTCCAATTAGTTGGATTTCCCGCAGCCAGAGTCTTTACAGTCTTCGTTCGGTATCTATTCTCACCAGTGAGTTTCAACTGAAATATTGCCTGCAGTATTTTTTTCAGCTTGCCGACTATTCTTAGACAATTAAAATAATGGCTTAAAATCCAACAATTAGCCAAGAGTGGAGCATTTATTTTATCGAGCTATAATTATGCTTTTAAATTTGTAAATTTATCCCGGTTTATTTTCATTCAGAAATGTGACCAAAATAATTTCGATTAAATAAACTTTATTTGTTTTAATGCTTATTTATTGAAATATTATTATGGACACGAGCAGTCAGTACTTAATCTGCATTTGAATCCGTTGACAAATTAATCAGAAATTAATCAGAAAATGTTTTATTTATTATTATTATTATTGTTATTATTATTATTATTATTATTATTATTATTATTATTATTATTATTATTATTATTATTATTATTATTATTATTATTATTATTATTATTATTATTATTATTGTTATTGTTATTATTATTATTATTATTATTATTATTATTATTATTATTATTATTATTATTATTATTATTATTATTATTATTATTATTATTATGAAAATATTTAAACAAAAAGTTCTTGAGAAATACTATTTGATTTTGTATAAAAATATAAGCAATTTCTGACAACATTGAAATAAAGAGTAGCGCTTTCCAAAAGCAACAAAATCAACCATAAAAAAGAGGACAACGGAACGACATCAAATAGAACGGAAAATGCGCGCGTAAATCTTACGATACTCTATTTGCCAACTCGATTGAAATCAAGGGAACTCTTTTACATTTTAATAAGTTTTCTCTCAATTTCAGTTGGGATATTAATTTGCCCATTTCCCATTAACGGTCTGGAAATTAAATCAATAGTCTATGGATGATAATTGAATTTATTGATCAGCTCTTTTCTGTCGATTAAGAGCCCAAATACCTATCGAAATCCAATTATGGAGAAACCATTGTGGGAAATTTTCCAGCAGTCACTGTTCAATATTTTGTGAATTTTACGTCGAAAGCAGACAAAAGTGATTAGTTCAATCAATGGACTGAATGAGTGCAAATATTGCTCTTCGCGCAAGAGTCAGGAGACTGTTGAATTATTCATTGCTAGAACACCTTTTACTTTCGTGTTAGAAAGTTTTATTGAAAAAATATTATTTTTCGTCTGTAACGGATATGTTAATAATATCGATTATTAATGCCTCTGTGAAGCTTAGAAGGGACAGAAACAAATGGAAATGGAAATTTTAAAATTTAGCAAAATATATTTTGCAATGTATTAAAACAAAATAAATTATGAAATAATAATAATAATAATAATAATAATAATAATAATAATAATAATAATAATAATAATAATAATAATAATAATAATAATATTTAAATAAACACTGTAAAGATTTTATTAATAAAAATCACCATTCATACATCTTTTTCACTGTATATTTCGATAGCATCACTATCATAATTAGGTCACCTACATTCATTAGGGATGAATAACTATACAATATTCATAATGTATAAACAAATTATAAAATCTATAAATTTTTAAATTATAAATAACTATTTTAAATAATTATTTTTAAAAATAATTTTCAACAACCAATTATTTTAAACTTTTAAAATTCATTAAAAATATATTTTTTTAAATATTTTTTTAATTATTTAACATAACTATTATTCAATATACATCAACATACAAAAACTTAATTAAAAACATTCAACACGCAAGTATTCACTGCATTCTGCACATTGATTTTAGGATTAAAAGTTCTTATCAACAATGCTTCACATTAATCCGCATTTTGTTATAAAAAATCAGTTTTAAACAAAATTTATTTTTTAATTTATTTTCAAATAAACTTTTCTTTTGATAAAAGAAATTAATTTTCAAAGGAAAAAATGAACTTTAATAAAATCTGAGTTTGAATGTAAGGACAGTTTTGAATTTGCATCATTGAATAAAAATAATTGAATAATTGAAATAATTGAAGCATTGAATAAAAATAATGTTAATGAGTATATGCAGAATGCAGTGAATACGTGTGTGTTGAATGTTTTTAGTTAGGTTTTTGTATGTTGATGTATATTGAATAATAGTTATGTTAATTAATTAAAAAAATAATTAAAATAATATTTTTAAAGAATTTTAAAAGTTTAAAATAATTGTTTTTTGAAAATTATTTTTGAAAATAATTATTTAAAATTGTTATTTATAATTTAAAATATTATAGATTTTATAATTTGTTTATAAATTATGAATATTGTATATTTATTCATCCGTCGTGAATTTAGGTAACCTGATGATGATAGTGATGGTGTCGAAATATATAGTGAAAAAGATGTACGAATGGCGAAATTTATTAATTATTTATTAAAATTAAAAAATAAAATACAGTTTCTGATAGTTTGTATCTAATTTGATTTTAAAACATTTAATTTTGAATTATTTTTTAAAAAAATCAATAAAACAATTAATTAAAATAATTGACCTAAAAATATC
Organism: Schmidtea polychroa; assembly: GCA_959609185.1. Classification (NCBI taxonomy): domain Eukaryota; kingdom Metazoa; phylum Platyhelminthes; order Tricladida; family Dugesiidae; genus Schmidtea; species Schmidtea polychroa. The sequence continues at coordinate 3,069 of CAUHTR010002901.1, forward strand.
TTTTTTCCATTTAAGTAATTATAAATTAATTTGTTTAATCAAATTTTAATAATAATTTTTATCGATTTTTTGAAATTTTAATTATTCTAAACTAAATTATAAGACAAAAGAGAGCTCTTGTGCAAATATAGATATTTTTTAATTAAGTAATTAATGTTGTGAGATGTTTAAATTTAAAAATATTAAATCTCAAAAATATTAGAAGATAAAAAATTAAAAAAATATTTAACACTTTCATAAAAGGCTAAAAATATATATTTTAATATTTAAATTAATAATAAATAAAAACTCCTTGAACTTTGTTTATCTAACTTTGTGCTAAAAAATAAATATTCAAATTTCCCAATTATTAATGGATGTTTTAAATACGAAGATTTCAGAAAAAAACAATATGTAATAAATAAATTCCTTCCTATTATTATTTTCATATTTTTAGCACTCATTTCAACAATGATTAAATCTTTTAAAAGGATATCTGGGAAAAACGAACTAAAGAAAAAGAAAAATCTGCCACAGTAAAAACAAGACAGCAAAAGAAAATAAAAGAATAAAAAAAAATCTCGATTACATTAGTTTTTATTTAATTTTATCTCATTATCTTTGAAATATAAAAACAATCAGATGATAGATTCTAGTCAGCAAGTTATAATTTCCTAATCTTTATTAAACAAAAATTAATTCAATTATTTTGAAGTAACAAATACGGTGGATTTTATTCATGAGAAAATTTTATTTGAAATTTTTTCATTTTATTCATATTTTCTTCATGAATCAAGGTCAACAAATAAATATGAAGTTCTGCTCAGTTGAACACGAACAGAGGTTATTATTTAATTCAATAACAATATTATTTTTTACCAATTTAAACAAAATTTTAATTGAAAATAATCAATTCTAGTTTTCAAATAATTTTTTTTATTAATTATTTAATAAAATTAATTTGAAAGTTAATTAGTAATAACATTTTAATAAAGTCAAATGTTATTTACAAAAAAATATTATTTGTTTATAGTAATCTCATTAAGTTTAGATAAAAAAATAACTTGTTTTAATGATGCGACATTAAATTTAAAATTATGCCTAATGTGTTTTCATTCGGTATCCATCAAAGGATCACCGAATAATTACAAAGAATAGTTACAAAAAAAATTATATTCACTTGAAATCATTAATATCCGGATTAATGTCAGAAAATTTCTTTTGTTTGTTTTCTTTTTAATCCAGTTAAAATATTTTCTTTTGAAAAACTTAATAAAAAATATTAATTCCTGTGAAATGGTTACAAATTGTTTTAATTAAATCAAATGGATACATGGGATATATTTTTGGTTTTTTTGTCATCCAATGTGAAATATCATTATTAAAATTACACCAGTGATTGACTAATCATAATTAATTCATATTTTATTATATGACAATAGATCAATAAAATTCTTAAGGATTATTGTAAATTTTGTACTTTTATTCTTAATCAATACTGGATTAGAATAAAGATTTTACCGATTTTACTACAGTTTTCCAAAATTCCTCATATTTAAAACATCCATAGTCAAATAAAGTTAAATAAAAGGCAGTGCCGAAAATTCGTGAGTATCAAAAAACATCGATATACGCCAGGAATACGTACCTTTGATTGCGTATCTGTTGCTGAACTGTGGTTGAAAATTTGTTCATTAGCGCTAATAAACATTAAATATGATACATTTGAAATATACAAAGATGGTCGTAAATTGAACATAGTAAAAAGGAAAAAAGTTAAAAGCGGTTTTAATTTCTTGGGCACAAATCAAGAAATGCACATTCAGGATGTTTTTACGTCCAAAGACGTTTTTTAATAAATAATTAAAGTCCCTTTGTTACTCAAACTTGTTGACTCATCGATAAGGACACTCAATTTTGACTGTAAAGTAACAATTCGTGCAATTAACTTCCTTCTCATTTCATTTGCTATGTGATTAATGATGTTTTTTACGGTAAGTTCTTCACAATCGGTAAAAAGTCTGTTTTTTTAGCTAAATAATATGCAGTTCTGAATGCTTTGATGGTTGGTTCTTCTTCTGCAAGGAAATATATTTTGATCAATTTTATGACTCTCTTAATCAACGTGTTTTTTTAATTTTTACTAGCACGATCCTTTCCCGTTTCTTCAATTGAACACGTACTCCACTCATCAGAAATATGTCATTTCTTTAAATAGATAAGGTTTTTACAATGGAACAAAGATTCCATCCAAGTTTACCATTTGAACTCACAGGTCTCTTATATTTGCCCAATGACACTCATTCCATATTTCCATATTTCAAGCCATTTTACTTCCGATTTTGATATTCGAGATTCGTTGATAGTAGTATCCATTAATAATGTATTATACAATATATATTTTTATCCTTTTTTTTATCATCTTGTAATTCGTCGTATTCCAACTTTCATTTAGAACATAATTTTTTTCTCTAATTGTACCAGCAACCAAGTCATCTACATAATAAATAACCATAAGACAGTCAACTGGTAGTTCCCCATTACTGTTTGCTATAAGCCACTGCGTAAGCAGTTATTATATATTAATATATATATATATATATATATATATATATATATATATATATATATATATATATATATATATATATATATATATAATAATAATAATAATAATAATAATAATAATAATAATAATAATAATAATAATAATTATGAGGAAGTTTTATGATGAAGAAATTTTTAAATTGAAAATTTTAAAAATTAAATTTTAGATTAATTTTTAAAAAAAAATAAGAAGATATTTTAATTAAAAATATCTTCGTAGAAAATTTGTTTAAATAAGACAGTTTTAAGAAGATATAATTTGATACTGATATTTACTGAAATAAAATTTATGGAAACAAAAACTGATTTTAATGTTTTACAGGATGAACATGGAATACACCGCTAATATGTGTATGGAAAAAAGAGAAAAAGGATATTAGACTATGCTTGGACTTTAGACAGCTGAACGCGGTAACAGAAAGGCAGGCATTTCCAATGCCAAACATAGACGAGATGTTGGATTTGTTAGGAGGATCCGTCTTTTTCAACTCAATCGATCTAGGTAATGCATATTACCAAGTGGAACTAGAAGAAGAATCACAGGAGAAAACAGCTTTCTCAACAAAGAACGGACAATATTGTTTCAACAGAATGCCGTTTGGAATTGCAGCAGCACCAGGTACGTTCCAAGAAATGATGACAAAAGTATTAGGCAAAATAAAGGGAGCAATGGTGTATTTGGACGACATCTTGATTTATTCAAGCAGTAAAGAGAAACACTGTACAATACTCGGAGAATTGTTAAAGGCGATTGAGGAAGCAGGCCTAAGGATTAATCCAGAAAAATGCCAAATAATAAAGGAAGAAATCAGATTCTTAGGACACATAATCAGCAAGGAAGGAGTACAGACAGATCCATCTAAAATTCAGGCCATACAGAACTTTGGGAAGCCTAATTGTGTAAAGAAACTCCGAAGCTTTTTAGGTATTTGCAATTATTATAGAAGATTCATCAGTGATTATGCAAAGAAGGCAAGGATGTTAGAACAATTATGTAGCGGACCAAGTAACAAAAAATTAGAATGGAGTGAAGGAACGAATAGCGTGTTTGAGGGATTGAAATTAGCACTCACGACGGCGCCAATCTTATGTTTTCCGGATCTGAAAAAGGAGTTCATTTTAGATACCGACGCTAGTTTCGATACCATTGGAGCAGTACTTTCACAAAGAGATAAAGATGGAAAGGAAAGAGTAATTGCGTATGGATCACACTCGATGACGAGCCACGAGAAAGGATATTGTATTACAAGAAAGGAACTATTGGCGGTATATTATTTTTGCATTCATTTTAAGCACTATCTCTACGGAAGAAGATTCACGCTCAGGACAGACCACAAGGCAATCACGTTTATGATGACAACCAAGAAGCCGATTATTTCACAATTCCAAACATGGATCAATTATTTGAGCAGTTTAGATATAAGAGTAGAATACAGAAAGGGTATTAATCACCAAAATGCAGACATGGTGTCGAGAACTAAATGTGACACGTGTGTTCAATGTCAAATGGCCCACGAAGAAGCTAAGAAAGGAAAGATAAAAACCAGATTACTAGACTCGATCAGAGAAGAAGGAAGAAGCAACATCCAACATGGAATTGTAGAAGAAGTACGAAAGAAAACGATGATACCTGAAAATGAGTTACAAGAAACAATAAAGGAAATACATAGACTATTGTGTCATGCTGGAGTCGAGAAGATAGCCGATTATATGAAAGATAGATATGTTGGAAAACACCTATGGAGTCAGATTCAGGAAATTGTTCGAAGTTGTGAGATTTGTCAGAAAACCAAGGCTTTAACAATAACAACGAAAGAACCACTAAAAAAACAAGATTCGAAGGAAATGTTCGAAATTATATTCGTGGATATATGTGGACCGTTGACAGAAACAAAAGGACGTAAGAAGTATATATTGGGCATAATAGATCAGTATAGTAAGTATCAAGTCTTGACAGCGATAACAAAACAAGACGAAGAAACAATAAAGAAAATGATTTTAGAAAAGTGGATTTTAAGATTTGGATGCCCAAAGGAGATAAGAGTTGATTGCAGATTTGATCTATACGGATTTGAATCAGGAATGATGAGAGAATTCACAAAGATGCTAGATATTAAATTATGTTTTTCGAGTCCATACCATCACCAAACAAACGGTCAGATAGAAAGACAATTCAGGACAATACGGGATTTGATAAATGCTACTTTACAGGATAGGAAGAAGACGGATTGGGCAGAGATATTACCAGAAGTCGAATTCACTTTAAATGCAACCAAACAAAAAACGACAGGGAAAAGCCCGGCAGAGATAGTTTTTGGAAAAAAGATTAGCAGGGAAAAATGGTACGGGTCCAAAGAAATACCGATAAAGGAAGAACTAGAAGAACAAACAAGGAGAAAATTCAATGTAGGAGAAGAAGTATTAGTAAAAGTAGAAACACGCCACAAAGGCCAGGACAGGTATGAAGGTCCGTACAAAGTGATAGAGAAAGTGCCTGACAGACGATACATCTTAAGAAATGAAGATGGAAAAAGGATCGAAAGAAATGTGGAAAAACTTAAAAATTTCTTAAGAAGGGGGATATGAGGAAGTTTTATGATGAAGAAATTTTTAAATTGAAAATTTTAAAAATTAAATTTTAGATTAATTTTTAAAAAAAAATAAGAAGATATTTTAATTAAAAATAACTTCGTAGAAAATTTGTTTAAATAAGAAAGCTTTAAGAAGATATAATTTGATACTGATATTTACTGAAATAAAATTTATGGAAACAAAAACTGATTTTAATGTTTTACAGGATGAACATCCTAATATATATATATATATATATATACCTAAACCTTGATTTGCGTGGTTAATTGGTACAGTAGAAAGACGACACAAATCAAAACGACGCAAATCGAAATCATTTATCGTATGTGTTTATACCAGTTTTTCATCAATTGGTATCTTGTAGTAAAGTTCATGAAAAAACCAAATTTTATTAATAAAAACATGTTTTTATATCATAAGTGTATAGTGTATTATAAATTAAAACAGAACATTAAATAAAAAAGTTTAAAAAATTATTAAATTAAAAAAAAAGTTCGCTAAATTCATAAAAATTATAATTTTTACATTTGATAATATTTTAAATCCTTTAATTCATTTTAAACTTAAAGACCTCACATTAAATAAAACAACATAAAACATTATAAATTAAAACCACAAAAATTCAATAAATTTCACAGAAAGTATAATTTTTAAAATAGCATACCTTTTTTATTCTGAACTTCAAGATTCTATATCGATAGTAATTAACGTCGCAACTTCGAAAACGACGCAAATTGAGGTTTAGGTATATGTATATATATAGATTTTCAAAACAGATTTTCAATATTCCACAATTATTCAATACAATACACCATTACCTAATTATTTTATTTTTTAAATTTTTAATGTTTTAAAATTTGTGTAAAAGTTTAGCTATACTTGATTTACTTATAAAATTTATTCCATTTTAAAAAAATAAATAATAATAAAAGCATCTTAGGTATTTTCTTATTAAAATTAACAATAAGAGATTAAAAAAATATGAATTAAAAAATCAAACATAAATATTTACAAAATTATCTAGCAAATGTCGTTTTATTTAAAAGTAATCTGATAACCTCATATAAAAAGGTATACAGATGTTTTCTCTCACAATTGAAGCTTTAGCCTCTTCAGATGGACTGAGGTAGGATTTATTTTTGGGTAATGCCCATTCAGATATCTGACTAATGGCACTCTCATTTGACAATTTAAACAAATATATTATATATTAATTAAATAAATACATTAAATAAATAAATTATATAATATAACGATTTATATGGTATTATGAAAAGTATTGCCTGACATAGATAATAAATTTAGAAATTATACATAAATTGTGCCTTGGCTTCATTCACTGATTTTTTTCTCAACAAATATATTGTCAGAAAGTTTTAGATATTAATAATTACTAAATATTGTTAAAAAATTAAAAAAAAGTTGTCATATAAGATTTTCATTAATTTTGAGCTCATTTGATTTTTGTTGGTACTATGTAAAAAACCTCAATCCCATTTGGGAGTGAAATCAGTGACTTAGGAACTGGACCCAAGATTTTACCACTTTATCATTAAACAACAAATAAAAATTACAATTGTACTAGTCTTATGGGCAATTCATATAATAGAGGTAAAATTTATTTTAAAATTAAAATTTATTAAATAGTTTTAATTATTAAAAAAAATAAAATAAATACAATTATTAATTATAAAATTAAAATAAATCATACCTGATGCTAGGATTGGAGTTTTCATTATAAATCCTGTTTTCAAATGGCTAGATATAAAAATGTTATTATTAAATATTGCCGTTTTCTGGAGGCATCCACAGAAATAATAGTGGAAATGGCGCCGGGAAAGGGGGTCTTATCTTTATTTGAGTTTAACCACTCGTTTGAAAAGAAATGAATGTAATTTATTAACTTTAAATTCTCGGTTGTGAATACATGAAAATGACAAAATCTTTATCTTTTACAAAATTTTGTTATTGAAACTCTAAGTAGTTTTTGATTAAATTATATTATTATTATTATTATTATTATTATTATTATTATTATTATTATTATTATTATTATTATTATTATTATTATTATTATTATTATTATTATTATTATTATTATTATTATTATTATAGTAGGGTATTACGTGGACCCAAAACAAAGGACATTACATCATAACCCCTCCCCTACCCCTGGGGGTTTTAATTTTTTAAAACTTTTTTTAAAATTTAAAACAAAGACATATTACGTGACCAAGACATATTACATAACAAAGACATATAACGTAACAAAGACATATTACATAAAAATACATTTTAACGAACAAATACACATGACTCATCAATTTAAACAAATACATATTACATAACAAAGATATTTCATCAAACAAAGACATATGACTCATCATATTTTTAATTATTAAATATATTACGTTGCGGTATTTTAAAATTTAAATATATTTGAAAAACACATTTTGACGCTAAAGTTAAATTATTTACCTAAGACATAATAAAATAATTGCACGTGCATTATTATTGTTATTATTAAAATTATTATATACTCCTAGTCTATCCGACAAGATATTCTGTCCCCCTATGGGTACTGGTCACCATGGTACTGCTCACATTCAACATGTTGCAGGGGTACTGCTCACAAAGGTAATGGTTGCAAGGGTAATGGTCGCAAAGGTACTGCTCACATTCAAGTCTATACATTTATTAAAAATAATATACTTTAAATATACACTCAAACTAAAATTTATTAACACATTCACATTAATCATCTCCGCATTTCATAAGATTTTCAACAACATGATCTATACAATCGTTATATACACGCAGTTTAGTATCCGTAAATTCCTCCATAGGTTCATTAATAGGATCATCAATTTCTTGAATGATTTCCTCATCATCTTCTTGAGTATTTTCTTCTTCAATTTGTTCAGTTTCATCAGTTTCATCAAATCCTGAATCTTCACTCTCTGCTACCCAGTCTATATTTAATGCATATGAAATAGATAATATATCCTCCATTTTTACACTAGCTATTTCTGATATTTTTCCAATAAAAAGTTTTTTACAAATTCTAAATATTAAATAATTCGATAATTAACTAATCATATTAACCTTTTTCTGTAATCATTATTATCAGTTTAAAACTATAATGTATATTTGTTTATAGAATGTCTTTGTTAAAGTTTTGCATTAATATATAAAATAAGTGAAAAACAAATATGACTAAATACATTTATTAAATACAATAAATACATCAACATTTATTAAAATATTTTTGAAAGTCTAGCAGACATAATTTTCCAAATTGGCGAATACACATCATTATTATCAACTTTATATCCTTGGATTGCAATTTCTATATACCAATTTTCGTTTTCTTTGAAGCTAATTTCATCAAAGGAATCATAAAATCTTGCATATCGGTAGTTGAAAAATCCATGTTGATTACATGCTAGATTCGGATTCAACCGTTTGAAAACCTCGTCAATAGATTTAACATCTATCATCGAAAGTGCGCCGGATAAGAATTGAAATTGAGTCGGAAATAGTTTGATCGGTAACACCAATTTCATATTGATTTCTTCTTTTAAAAAATACATTTTGTAGTTGTGGAACATTTGGACATGTTGTACAAGTTCTGGAACAACTTTTGGTTTTTCAGTGCTTGAAAATTTCTTTGTCATCGTGAATTATGATTAAAATGAAATGGTACAGGGTTTTTATACCTTTGACTATTATTTATCATCCAATCAGATTTCATCATATCTTTGTTTTAATTGCATTCAAATTGCATTGATATTGCATTGTCACATGTTTTATTTTATTAATTTATTATCATATGTATTATTACTACATAAAGTAATATTATTATTAAAATTATTATTATTATTATTATTATTATTATTATTATTATTATTATTATTGTTATTATTGTTATTATTATTATTATTATTGTTTTTCGGTCATCTATATAAAAAAGGACGCTGAAAACATAAAGATTTATTATTATTAAATCAACCAAGATCCACAATCCTGCTGAAGTAATAGGTTCTAAGAGCCTTCACCACAGCCCATTCCACATACCGCTGATATGTATCGACGCATTACGGGCACCTTTTGTTGCAGTGTGCTTCGATGTCCATTTCATACTGTATTCTGTTTATATTCATGTCCCATATGAACTGATTAAACAGATCGAAAATCCTGATCCTGGTTGCATTATAAACTAGGTCCGGAATCTTCTCGGCAGATTGATCCTTTAAAATCAATTGCAGTTGTGGATAATAGAATGTTAACCTCTCAATCATTACTACAGAATACTTATCAGAAAATAACTAGTTATAAAAATGTGTTTAAAAATTAAAAAATTTACCATGATGATCAATCTCAGCCATTGACTTTGCTGCGTTTGGAATATTGTATATTTTTTTAAAAACTGTTAATAAATGAAGAAACATCATGTTTTAAATAATCAACAGCCAATTAGATATCGACCAATTATAATGATGCATTTAAGTTGCACTGAATTTGCAATCACATGATATTTTAAATACCTAATTAAGTGATAATAAAAAATTTCTTTTCCTTCAATTATTGATTTAATTTCAGATATGATATTATCAACTATACATTTGTAATCAATACTTTTACTCCAAGAATTACTATCTTACCACTAGCAAATATAATAACACACACAGGGTTATATTTTATATATCTCAAAGCTGGAAATAATTCTGGTTCATAAATGCATGGTATTAATTTAACCAATTTATTTAAATTACAAGAAAAACCCATGTCAGAAGTTACTGTTATTGATTGTATTTTTAAATCATAAACATTATAATCACTAGCTTTGATTATTTCCTTACATCCCATAATTCTACATTTACCAGTTTTGAAATATATTATGGGATATTTATTACTTCTATTGATGGTTTGTTGTGGTTTCCCCAGTGGAAATATCATTTTTGATACATCAGCTTTTGCCCTGTAATTTATACCTGAAAGCATTTTAATGAAATAATTATAAAACTCGGATATATATAGTTATTTTTAAAAGGAATTCATTTAAATTATCCATATAAACAATAATTATATAGTTTAAAATTAAAAATGGCCATTATAAGGACTATTATATAAAGATTGGGTGTTCTTGACACCGATATAATTATAGATTCAACAGAAGATGTCTTGGCAGATGATCCATTAGATTTCCATGATCCAGCAGATGATGATTATTTTGGACATGATTATTTTCGATGGTGTGGTTAAATTATTTAATAAATGTATTGATTTTATTGCTTTGAATATTTTTAGCAGTACCTTTGTGATCAATTTATGTAATAATAATAATAATAATAATAATAATAATAATAATAATAATAATAATAATAATAATCAATAATAATAATAATAATAATAATAATAATAATAATAATAATAATATAATAATAATAATAATAATAATAATAATAATAATAATATAATAATAATAATAATAATAAAAATAATAATAATTTACGACATGTTTACGACAAGTGTGAGCAGTACCCTTGTGAGCAGTACCCATAGAGGGAGAGAATATCTTGTCGGATAAACTCGGAGTATATATAATAATAATAATAATAATAATAATAATAATACTATGAGTAAATCAATATTTAGAATTTATTTGTTAAAGTTTTGCCTTGAATATTTTTAGCAGTACCCTGGTGACCATTACCCTTGCGACCATTACCCTTGTGAGCAGTACCCATAGGGGGACAGAATATTTGTCGGATAGACTGGGAGTATATAATAATTTTAATAATAACAATAATACTATGAGTAAATCAATATTTAGAATTTTTTTGTTAAAGTTTTGCCTTGAATATTTTTAACAGTACTCTGGTGACCAATACCCTTGCGATCATTACCCTTGCGACCATTACCCTTGTGAGCAGTACCCATAAGGGTACAGAATATTTTGTCGGATAGACTATAGAATATATAATAATTTTAATAATAACAATAATACTATGAGTAAATCAATATTTAGAATTTTTTTGTTAAGTTTTACCTTCAATATTTTTAACAGTACTCTGGTGACCATTACCCTTGCGAATATTACCCTTGTGAGCAGTACCAATAGGGGGACAGAATATTTTGTCGGATTGACTAGGAGTATATAATAATTTTAATAATAACAATGATAATGCACGTGCAATAATTTTATTATTATGTCTTAGGTAAATAATTTAACTTTAGCGTCAAAATGTGTTTTTCAAATTTATTTAAATTTTAAAATACCGCAACGTAATATATTTAATAATTAAAAAACATGATGAGTCATGTGTCTTTGTTATGTAAAATGTCTTTATTATATAATATGTCTTTGTTTTGTGGCGTCATCGATTACTTAATAATTCTTTGTTCCCGGGTCCACACAAATCCATACTTATTATTATTATTAGGGTTTCTGAAAACGGCCTTTTTTTCTTTTGTATTAAAATAATAAATTAAATATAATTAAGGTAAATACATAAACAAACTCTTAAATTACTTGTTTATTCATTATTTTCGTGTATTTTAATCATTTATTGTTTATTAAACCACATTCTATTTTTTCGACTTGTTATAATAAAATTGGATAAAAACTAGAGCATTAAACGAATTATCTGATAATCTTGAGCGAATTTTGGTACAACAATTTGTGCAAACTGAGAAAACTAGTTCTTGTTTAATACAAAGAATAGCATCATATAATTTTTGCAAAATATCGGTTCGTTTGCCAGTATTGAGAAAAAGAGTAAACTCCTGTTTCAGCCACTTGAACTTATCACTTGATCCGATCGTAGTAATTTGAGCACCTTTATTCAGCAACATGTGCAATTCATCTTGCAGCATAAGTTTGAGCATTGGATTCATTATTTAGGGTTGAATCGGTGTCATTAGTGCCATAAATTTCCAGCAAAAGCAATTATGGATATAGAAGGAATACTAGAAGGATCCCTAAGACTATTTAACAAATTTGTTAGATCATGATTCCATCTTTCGTCTATGAGCTTTTCGAGGATGGCAAACAGTTCACTGTTAATGTCAGAATTCAATTTTGCGAGCTTGCTATAAGTCAATTCAATAACTGGATCAGCTGTCAAAAAAGTCGAATCCTGTCAACTAAGAACTTTAACTTCGAGTTTGATTGGAGCCACAACCTGAAGAAGTGTTTCCAATCCATTGAAACCCAAATTATTTATCATTTCCAAGTTATCCAATTCCGAGAACATTTCATATAATGCAATTTTCGTCTTTAAAATTGGTTCAATCATTGTAGAAATCGAATTCCATGATGTCGAATGGTCGTGATATAATTTGACTTTCTCTTGAAATATATGATTAAGTATATCACAAACCGCTAAATGCATTACATGATAGATACAAAATTGACAAACAATGTCCATTATTTTCATATATTTTTTATTTACGGCTGCACCATCTTGCGTTGAAGCTATGATATCTCGATCTGATACTATACCAAATAATTTTAAATGATTCTTCACGCTATCTGTCATGCATTCAGCAAGACACGATCCGTAAATTCTCACGAGGCCTGTTTTAAAAGTTTTCTTTGCAATGCATTCATGGACGTTTATGCCGAAATATCGTCTGCCACGAACTGCTGTATAGTCGTCAATAGTGATGGAAAATTTTGCTCCTTGCTCAATTTTTGTCTTGATTTCTTTGGTCATTTCAGCCTTTTTGTCGTAATAGTGATCAATAATTAACTTCATGACATCACTTTCATTGGCAGGAAACTTGAATCCATCTAGCTGAATAGATTTTCTTATATAATTATTTCTTGTTATTGGGTGAATAGTTATTCCGTCAGTAGCTAAGTCTGACACAATTTCATTTAATGATTGCTTTTGAACAAAATTCAGCATTGTTTTCATTTTCTTATTTACTGGCTGATATGTATCTTGTGAATATTCATCTTCGATAAAAATTCCATGAGATTTCAAATGGTTTCTCAAAGAAGTTTATGATCCTTTTGAGCATTTAATTAATTTCCGACAATGATGACAAATACCGCTAATTTCCTTAGTAACTTTCTCTTCAATTTTTGTCGCATAATTCCAAATCATGTCTGAAAAGATAAATTAAATAAGAATGCTACACAAAGTAACAAAATAATTATCAAATACTTATTTGCTTAATCTCGTATTTTATGCATAAATCAAATATAAATAGCTATCACAAATATTTTTCGAACAGAACAAAATCAAAACATTCAAAAACTGAAAAACTCGAATTATTCAAACTTATCAATTTATCAAAAATATCAATCAAATAAATTCCATTATATTTTAAAATTGTAAATTATATCACTAATTACATTTTTTGCTTCTGATTTTCCATAATGGGCAAAAACGGCCGTTTATTCGTTTATGTTAATGGTTTCAGAAACCCTTATTATTATTATTATTATTATTATTATTATTATTATTATTATTATTATTATTATTATTATTATTATTATTATTATTATTATTATTATTATTATTATTATTATTATTATTATTAATTTTATAAAATCCTATCGGAAGTTTCATTTTCATATTATGAATTCTCAACACATAAATATAATCTCCATTAAAATATTATACAATTAAAATATTATACAATAAAATATTATAAAATATTATACATATATATATATATATATATATATATATATATATGAAATAAGCATCAAATAATAGAAAGATTAATATTCTTCTACTTCATAATTACCAAAAAATATTTCTCTTTGAATGGGAAAATTGACTGGCGACATTTTCATTATGAGAAAACGAGATCATTCCTACCATTACTGGAGACGCCAATAATAATACAAAGTATGAATCCAATGATGCGTGATGATAGATGCATCTCTAATTGGCCATTTTAGGGATTATTATAAATATTTTATAATAGTAACACTTTTCCAATTCAAATTGTGTGATTTAAATAATTAAAAATTTTCTTTGGACTGTTATTATTATTATTAATATTATTATTATTATTATTATTATTATTATTATTATTATTATTAATATTATTATTATTATTATTATTATTATTATTATTATTATTATTATTATTATTATTATTATTATTATTATTATTATTATTATTATTATTATTATTATTATTATTATTATTATTATTATTATTATTAATTCAGAAATTAATAATTGCAATGTAAATTGAAAATGTATCATAATTTATTAATTTACTATTCACATACAGATTCAACTTTCTATATGAATCAAAGATGACGAGGGGTGAAAAAAGCGCTATAAATGCCAAAAATGAATTTAAAAATAAAACAAAATTTTTAAAATTTTTACTTTTACTTTGAAATCATTTTCAAGGAAAGAAATTTGTTTTAATTCTTTTAAAAATATTTAATTTTCTAAAATGACTCATTATTATGTAAAAAAATCTTAAAAATTTGAAAAATTATTTAGTTTTAAGAACGCGCGTGATAAGCTTTACAATTCAACAATACGATAGAGATGTGTTATTTGTTACAAATAGTGTCGGGTTTGTTTAAATGAGCGGAAAATAAATTTCAAATTAATAATTAATGAAAAATGCAAATTTAGAATTGATTAAAATTACGAAAATAGAATCTTAAAAAGTAAAAAATTTTAAAAATCGATATTTTTTCAGAGGAAAGGATGTGAGCAAGTAACCAATGATAAGTTAAAGACGAAAATAATTGTTAAAAATTAGTAGCTGTATTAAACACATTAATTTAAAAATACAAACTAATTAATTTCTTAATTTAAATTTTGTTAACGTCATAAATCATTTAATTAAAATAACAAAATCGCCGAATTTGACGCACACAATAGCGGCCTATCAGATTGCAGACAGGTGTAAATTTAGTGTAATAACACAGTCGGGGATTTAGTTAACTGCAGCAATTTTTATTTTTAAAAATTCTTAAAAAAATATTTTAATTATTTTTTAACATAACTTAGAATATTATTAACATAACATTATTTTTTAAATACACTTTTAAAATTCTTTAAAAATATTATTTTAATTATTTTTTTAATTAATTAACATAACTATTATTCAATATACATCAACATACAAAAACCTAATTAAAAACATTCAACACACACGTATTCATTGCATTCTGCACATTGATTTTAGGATTAAAAGTTCTTATCCATAATGCTTCACATATCACACGCTCAAAACAATTATTAAAATCATTTGATAAGATTTTAAAATCAGATATTCCTAATTCTCTCATACAGACTTTATTATGATCCTTAAGTGTTTTTTTATAGTAAGGTTTAGAAAACTAATTCTGATTAGCAAGATTTTTCATTCCAAATTAATCTACGCTAATATAAACACTTTTCATAAATGTTGAATTATAAATAAATTTATTTAATTAAAAAATCAGTTTTTCATTACTTTTTCATGAAAAATTTTAATTGAAAATTATATTAATTTTATTATTCCATCAATGAATCTAGATCAACAATTAAATTTTAAATTCTACTCAGCTGAGCACAATAAAAATTATAATTTAATTCTTTAGCAATGTTGTTTTATGTATTTAAGCAAAATTTTGATTTAAAAATTATCATTTTCAATTTTTCATATAATCTGTTTTATATATTAATTACTATTAATAATATTTTTATTTATTAAATCTATTGACTTTTAGTCATATCTACGTATTAATTTATAAATCACATCCGATATTTGTTTAAATGAATTGAAAGTTTATACAATAACCATTTATTACTAACAATAAATTTTCGTCATTCTTCAAATAATTCTGCTTGAATTTCTATGTCATATTTTGATAAATGTAAAAAAAAATAATATTTCGGAATATCGGAAATTTATTTCTTATTTTTCGATTTGCCAGCTTTATTTAAACAAATTTTTAAATAAATAAATATTTTCAGGTTTCTTTAATTTTTATTTTCTTTTTGTTTTATCTAAATTTTAATATGCTGAAGCATTAGACGAAAAATGATCATGCAAAAGGAAATCTTACAATGATTAGTTATTTCGTAAATCAGAAATTATTATGATTTGTAAAACTAAAAACATTTATATATTTTTATATTTTTGACTAGAATATTCAGAAGTGAAACATTTTTGGAACTGTTTCTTGAAAAATATTCAATAATGAAGTGGAACCAGAAATTATGTTTAAATAAATCAAGCATGTCTAAGAATTTTGTACAAGCTCGCTTTGTACAATCATAAATGGAAAAAAGTAGAACATTTAGAATTTTTCAACTTTGGATTGATCAAATAACATAGTAGATTTTATTCATTCTAATTTCCTTCTCTTCTATGTCTATAAAAAAAATTAATTTAAAAACAATAATTATAATAATAATAACAATAATAATAATAATAATAATAATAATAATAATAATAATAATAATAATAATAATAATAATAATAATAATAATAATAATAATAATAATAATAATAATAATAATAATAATAATAATAATAATAATAATAATAATAATAATAATAATAATAATAATAATAATAATAATAATAATAATAATAATAATAATAATAATAATAATAATAATAATAATAATAATAATAATAATAATAATAATAATAATAATAATAATAATAATAATAATAATAATAATAATAATAATAATAATAATAATAATAACAATAATAATAATTATAATAATAATAATAATAAAATGATAATTTAAGCCTTTTGCTGCAAATAATGTATTTAATGAAAAGATTTTCGACTATAAGATAGTCCTTGTCAATCTCCTGGAATTTAGCAATGTTCTTCCCCAAAATACCTTTCAATATTTCTTTTATTTCCTTTCTCTTAATTCTCATTGGTTGTAAATATAATGAATAATTTTATTAAAAACTTTTAAAATTTTTTACTGAAAATTAAAATTAAAAATAGTAAAATAAAATTTAAAATTCCAAAATGACACAAACTAAAAATTTTTAAATTTTTTATACAGCTTCTATAATTAACTTCTAGAAGCCTAATAAAATATTTCAAAATATTCTAAATAAAGCCTCCAATAACCACTTATATATGCTATTTAAATATTTCAATAAATGTGTCAATTTTGATTTTCAAATCCTATTTTTTAAAATTTTCTATATTATTCTAATTATTACTTTTTAATTTATTATATTTTTTTTTAATTTCTTTATATATTGTCAGTTATTCTCAAGGTCAATGACAACAGATCAAATTCATGATTTCATTGATTTCTTCTTTAGTGTTGATCTTTGGCTGTCTGTTTATGATGAGAATTGCTTCTTTGAATCTGATATTTTTCTTTTTATATTTAACCAGTTTTACAAATTAATACATTAATCTAAAACAAATTTATTTCCACTAATTATCACTTTCAACACCAATAAAGAAAATAAGAACGCCATTTTGACAATATTTCAATTTTCAAAAATGTCTTTTCATAAAGAAATAATCCTATAATTCGCATTAAATCATTTGCATTAAAATACCTCTATTAATAATAAATTACAAAATTACCATTAATATTTGTATAAAAATTCTTTAAAAAATTAATAGATTTTTAATTTATCGCATAATTCTTCTTCAGACAAATATTTAGCCTTGTATTTTTTGACGATTTAAAATAGTTAGATTACAGCTAACCAATAAAAATTCGTTATAATAATAATAAAAATAATAATAATAATAATAATAATAATAATAATAATAATAATAATAATAATAATAATAATAATAATAATAATAATAATAATAATAATAATAATAATAATAATAATAATAATAATAATAATAATAATAATAATAATAATAATAATAATAATAATAATAATAATAATAATAATAATAATAATAATTATAATTATAATTATTATTATTACTACTAATATTATTATTATAAACAATGAAACAAAAAAAATAAATGTTGTCCGATAATAGGTCGGCCATTACTCATCTCCGAGACCCAAAACCGATGGGGAGCAATGGGAAAACTGATTGAAATATCTAATATTACGAAATGTCATTCAATTAATATCAACATTTTATACTACTGACTAATCGGCAGATTAGGAGACATTTTGTCATCGGGTGTCCTCGTGCTGACGAAAAGATAATCTGCTCATCGGGGAATTTTTTAATAAAATTTTATTTTCAAGTATATTTCCGTTTCTGATATCATGAGATTGGGGTGATTGAATCCGGAGAAAAATGAAATGCTTAGCAATTTTCTGTCGATTATTAATTTGATTCATTGGGAAAACTTTGTGAAGTTTTTTTTAATTGAACGTTTTTATTTATAATTGGAATAATAAGTGAAATTTAGGAAATAAGTTATCATAAATTGTCTCATCTACTACATAAATAAATGTCTGTCAATATTCATTAGCTGATGTTTGGGATATTTCCCAGAACTAGACCATGCCAATTAACCACAGCTGGCATTTTCTAAATGACATTCCACTTTTACAGTGATATTCTATTATTATTATTATTATTATTATTATTATTATTATAATTATTATTATTATTATTATTATTATTATTATTATTATTATTATTATTATTATTATTATTATAATTATTATTATTATTATTATTATTATTATTATTATTATGTTTTATTTACTAGTTATAAGTAGTGAAATATAAATACCTATTGATTAATAAAATAATAATTTTTTATTTATCTTATGCTGCTACTGTAAATAATTAAACAAAAATCAATATTTGTGGACAGTCAAAATACTAGTATCGATTATTTGATGATTTCAATCGCATATTTCCATCCAATCAATTCATATTTATTTGGTTTGTTTTAATATTAATGGTTTTATAATATTTATTATTATAATAATAATAATAATAATTATTTTTATTATTATTATTATTATTATTATTATTATTATTATTATTATTATTATTATTATTATTATTATTATTATTATTATTATTATTATTATTATTATTATTATTATTATTATTATTATTATTATTATTATTATTATTATTCAAGGCAAAAAGAATTTTATTAATAAATTGTAATATTTCTTCAATTATTGATTTTCAAATGGGATTAATCCTATTTTTTGTAGGAATTTTTTTTATTTTGAATTAATATTTGCTTCATCTTTCTTTGTGCTTTCGGAGAGTTTTGCAGAATACAAGCTGATGAAAACCCAATTTGTCTCTGATAAACTTAGAGAATCGCATTAATGCTTACAATTGCGGAGAGCTAGTTTAATTGACTTGTCAACGTCCACTCCAGATACTATTTGTGACGATTGATGATGGAGCCGATGCAGATCTGACGATGTAGCCAACAGTGATTGTCGACGAAAGAATGTTCAACAAGCAATCCCCCCCCCCGAATCAACTAGTTTTCTTGAATATCTGGCAATAATAAATATAACTGATTACAATGTCGTACATAGATGATATAATTATCCATTTAAATTACTGAAATTAATCGTGACTTAATTTTATTTATTTATTTTTATTAAAGGGGCGGCTTAGTTGTACCTTCGTTACTTCTATTGCTTTTGTATTATTATTATTATTATTATTATTATTATTATTATTATTATTATTATTATTATTATTATGATTATTATTATTATTATTATTATTATTATTATTATTATTATTATTATTATTATTATTATTATTATTATTATTATTATTATTAATATTATTAGTATTATTATTATTATTATTATTATTATTATTATTATTATTATTATTATTATTATTATTATTATTATTATTATTATTATTATTATTATTATTATTATTATTATTATTATTATTATTATTATTATTATTATATAGTTTAACTAAATAACTATGTAAATCATCTCCACAATGTTTATGAATTGAAATATATGTTCCAATTAAAAAGGTTGTACGCTTTTTATCTCACATTATCTGTAAATACATTTTTTATTTCTTGTATATTTTTAAATTTGTTTCAAAAATTAAAACAAATTTAAATACTTTAACACTAGAACTACCAGACAAGTCAATTTTTTATTTTTAGTTATGAAATATGTTATGACTTTTCTAGTGATGCATATATGTTTATTATAATGAATTTCATTTTGTGTTTGCTTAATTATAGAAAATGTTTTTTATACTTTGGCAATTTATACGAACACCAGTCAAAATGAGTAATTTTTTTGGTAGTTCTAGTGTTAAAAAATAAAACTGAAAAAGTAAATATATATTAAAAATATATTTTTAGCTCCTGGCTAACTTAGTCAAATATTTGTTTAATTGAATTATCATTGAGAGTGGATATTAATTTGATCCTCTATAATTTCATGATTTAAATTTTAGATCTTAGATTTTAAATAAAGATCTATGTTTTTTTTCTGCTTAATAAACTTTTCTGAACAGTCATTTATACCGTTTGAAAGGACTATTGAAGAAAGTAAGTGTTAGAAGTGATCTATAATCGAAATCGAAATGAATATAAAATGTCCTTTATTAAAACAATATTATCATGATTATATAGCACATATTACAATTTTTATGTCTTTATATATTTTAATTTTTTTAATATTTTTAATATTTTTTTAATTTTTTTAATATTTTTAATAATACAAATGTTGTATTTATAATTTTAAAACGAGCGTTTTTTGTACAATTTTTTTTTATTAATATTCCAATTTTTGATGGCAAATGAGCTCTAATTTATTCTGAAAGATAGGACGGACCTTTATAGAAGACATTGTGTATTTAATGCATGCGATATTAGAAGGACGAGCAGGTCAGGAGAGAAATGAATGTATAAGATAAAAAATAAATAATATACATTAAATGAGTAACGAATTGTAGATTACGTAAAATATTTTAATTTTATGTTTTTATTGTAAATTACTTTGAACTGAAAAAGTAAACTGCTATTTTAATAGGTGATTACAACATAGCCATTTTGAATTTGTCATTTAAATGAAGTGATCGCCATTTCTAAAATTCTTTATTTTTTGATTTTCATATTGTTTTAATAGAATTCATTTATTTTCACTCAAACAATATACAGGCAAAGTTTAATTCTCTGCAAAATGACTTGATCAAAATTGTCAAGTTGACAAACTATACACATTATTTAACCCTTTCCAGCCCAAATTTTTTCAAAACAAAAAAAAATATATGCAGTAAGTAGGTACCAAAACTACTTATTTTATCATAAAAATATTTTACTTCATTTTTTTTGTTGCCCCCTTAGAAAAAATCAGTATGATTCCATTTGGCAACATTAGGCACATAGGTACCATACGTAAGATGGATAGATGGTAAAAATAAAATGCATTTTTCTTTGTTGTTACTAGTTTTTATTGTGATATATTTTAAAAAAAATTTTTTCTTTTGCAAGACAAAGTGCAACTTTACATTTATCACATTGCGTTCTCGAGTATGATGTTTTACATAATCGGCAGCGCTGTTTTTGTTTCACATGACTTGGCCAATGTCCTATGCCATCGTACTGAACATCTACAGTAGGAGTTATTGTTGTTACACGTTGTTCTGAAGGTCTTCCTCGTTTTCGTTCTGTAGACTTGCCAACTAACAACAGGCCATTCGCAATTTCTGCTTGAAATTTTATAAGTGGCATATGTTTATTGCCATTCTGTTGGCAGTGTCGTCTATACAAAAGCCAAGAATTAACGATACAAATATTTATGAAGTGAAATATTATTCGTAAATAGAACCTTTTGCCCTTTATATTTATACGATATAGTTCTACGAGCATATCGTGAAGATCGACACCTCCCATAAACATATTGTATTCTTTTACAATGGCTGGTCGTTGGATGTGTACATATTTTTTGGAAGCTAATGACCATCTTTTGATGGTATCAAATGGTAAATGCCCTACATAGTTCGATGCCAAATGAACTGGTTTGTTATCTAGCCATTTTGTCACAGTAATGTTATTTGTAACGTCTGTTCTGAAGTCAAACGATCCTCTGCCTCGTCGTTTTAGAATGGAGTCCGCTTCTAAATCTATGCCAGGCATACGGCATACACGCACTGTACCAGTAGCCAAAAAACCTTTTTCATTCAGTGCAACTAATAATTTATGAGATGTGAACCAGTTGTCCATGAACACTTTGAAATTTTTATTTGGTTATAAATTTTCCAACAAGCGAAGAACAATGTGGCCACTTATACCCAAAGTTTTTGCGGTTCCTTTTCCAACATAAATTTCGTAGTCATATATGATATCACTTGCCCCTGCACGGGCAAATACTTTGATGCCCCACTTGTGTGGTTTATTCCTTATATATTGTTTCAGAGAGTTGTTACCTTTGAAAGGTATCATTATTTCGTCAATTGAATTGAATTCTTCAGGTTCAATCTTACCCATATTATACTTCACCTGGTTTAGAAATGGCCTAATTTTAAACAATTTGTCGTGGGCTGGATCGATTCTTGCAAGGGCTTTGTTGTTATCATTGAAGTGTAAAAATGTTCTAAGTTAATCGAATCTATTACGAGGCATAACACTTGCTATTTTGTCATACCTAGTTTCAGCCATCCAACTTTTATTATTCCACTAAGTACATGAATTCCTATAAATTGTTCTATTTCATTCGGACTTGTATTAATTGATGTACCTGATTTTTGTACAGAATATAAATTTGTTTGCTCGGCAATGTTGTGTATAATGTCATTGTCAATAAACATTTTAAAATACTGATACGCTGATTTATCATCGTGTGGTGGATTTGAAAAATTTAAATTAAAATTTGTATCCACCGTATCGATTTCTTTTTTACGCCATGAACATGGTCGAACAGAATGTGCAGGTACATTTGGAGTAATATTTTCTAGGTCACTTTCACTTTCTTCTTCCTGGTTCGAAATATCTTCTTCGTCGGAATCGTTACCACTTGTAGTTGGTCGCTGCTCATCTATCGGCTCAGAGAAATGTTGCTGCAATAAGTCCTCTTCTAGATCATCATCTGACATTTCACTATCAGAATCCTGAATCATACGATAAGCTTCTTCAGATGTAAGGGTGTTTAGATTTATCCTTTTATTGAAAGACATCTGAAAAAAAATTATTTCAAACGATAAATATAAGAACATAAGCAAATAGGTGAACCTAAATTAAATCTCAGACAAATTCAGGCATTTAGTGAGTAATATAATCTATAAAAACTTAAAGTTTACCAGAATTATAGTTCAACATAAGAAGTAGGCCAAGTGCCCAAAGATTCCAATTGGAATCACAAATTCAATAGGTTATAAAATTATTATAAACATATATTTACCTTTTGTTCTTGTAATATCACAAACACTAAGCTTTTCTTGAAGTAAATCAATTTTTATTTTAGATAAATAATAACGAAACCACTTATAAAACAACACTTTTTCTTCGATGTGCGCAACATATAGGTTATGTGAGAGCAGGCTTACAAATGTCGTTACTTTTCTGACAGCTGATACAAATTTAGTGAGATAAAAATTGTGCCAACTGTTAAAAACATATCTTACTATAGTTCTCACTAGTTACTGCCAACCGTTTTGGTAGTAGAGAGAAAAAAACTGAGTTTTTAACTAATGATTCCATTTGGAATCACTGGGCTGGAAAGGGTTAACACATTTAATGTATTAGAAGCTGCTAACACATCTTCTAAATTATTTTTTAAATCCGGTTCAAAAGTTTTTTGTGGCCTAAAAGAACAACGTCTAAACATGGTCAAATGCTTCATCAAAAGACAAATATTGGCAACTTACAAAGCAGTTGCCAATACCGATCAAGAATTTGATAATAAATCGCAAGGAACATTCTTGATCGAAGATTTTTTGAAAATATATAAAATTATAAAAAGGATACAGGAACAGCAGCATTGTATTTCGATAAATTAGAAATCTTGTGAAGATATTAATGAGACATTGTTTGAACGACAAAGAATAGACTGCATACTTTTTAGTGCATTGGGTCAAAGAAAAATGAACAAAGAGAGAAATAAAAATACAAAATTTCAAAGAGAAATCAAAGAAGTTTTAACAATAATTGCATCAATTCAAAGTAAAAACAACTGCAAATGTTGTGAAATGGAAACATGAATTTTAAGAGCGCCCGGAATTCCGAAATCCAAATAAATGCATGTGAATTTTTGAACAAAAAAGTACTAAATTTCGTAATAAGTGTAAGTTTACTTATTGAAATTATATTCAAGTGGGTCATATCAGTCGACAATTTATCAAAGAGACAACTATGCTAATCAAGTAGCATTTTAGTTATAATGTTCAAATAATAGGCTAAGAAACAAATTTTCATATGCGTGTAGAGATAAAGGACATGAAAATTGAATTTTCTAGTAATCCCGGAGCAGTTGTAAAGGAAGTAAAAGAAAATAAAAAAATATCAAATATAACATGAGAATAAAACCCAGCGGGAATTTAAAGTAGGTTAAAAAGTTTTGGTTAATGTTAATGTTAGATCTAATTATGAAGATCGATATTCAGAACTGTCCACAATTACAAATAAAAAACACAACAGACGTTATGAAGACCGACTAAGAAAACTATTATTTGAAATATTGTATGGCTTAAGGCTTTTAAACAAGGGAAATGTGATGATTTCAATAAATAATTAAATAATATATTAAATTAAATTAAAACCAGTAAGGCAATAATTTTTGATATAAGGATTATTATTGAGAAATTCGTCGTGTTGTTTTGTTGGGGTTATTGATCGGTGATAAACTCTAAATTCGACAATCACGTCTCTGGCTCCAGACGTGTTTTATCGATTCACAAATTAACAATCTCGAACAAGATAAATCTTTATTAATACTCACAATATATTGTATAAGTTACAAATACAAAACCAATTAACTCTAAAATAGAGAATTATACAGAGCTTATTGCGACACTTACTTGAGAATTGCTCTCAGTGTATAATTTCCAATATTAATAACAATAATCACTAGTCGTCGACTGAATTACTGACAGGATACGTTAATTGATTGCTCTATTTGCTTTGACCACAAATTATTTACTCCACTTCCATTTTTATATTATATTTTATCAAAGATTCTCGTCACTCTCCCAATTAAATATTTCCTCTCAATTAACCTTTAAACTGTACCAAATTCTAACTAATTTTCGTAACTTAATTCTCTCCTGTAATTCTGTTTTAACTTCGTTTTAACTCTGTTTTACTCTGTCCTAACTCTGTCATACCTCTTTCTTAACTCCCTCTGACTTCTGTGTCTTTCCCTTTTATAGCTAGTTAAATTTACGGTACTTGAAATAATTTTTTTCCCATTTTTCTCCTTTCCACATTTTTTACTGTTCTCGCCTTGTCTCTGACAGATGTCGACATATGCCTTGTTTTCCCCTTTTTTGTAAGGCCGATTTTTCCTGCAATTCCGATATATGTGACAGGCTGTCAATATATGTATTTTTCTCCTGTTTCGTTTTTGGAATTTGAAATTACTCTTTCTCTTTGTACTTCTTAATTAATGATGACTATTGTTTTAATTTCTTGTTAGCGTTCTTTTGTTTGATTTATCTTTCTCATTTCTCATTTCTTTTTACTTCCGTCTTCATCTCTGAGTTCCCATAGATCGTCTCGTTCGTTATGACAAGTAGCATATAATGAGGACTCCAGCGCACTTTCAAGGTCATGGAATATCAAGATCAAATATAGACCAATCGAATCATTTATTTATTTATTTATTTATTTATTTATTTTTTTAAATTAACATTTTATTTAATTACTTCTTTTTAATTTTTTCATTTTCATTTTATTAATTAATTATTTTATTATGTTTTATTTTAATTTATTACATTTAATTAATTTATTAGTTTATTAATATTTTATTTTAATTACTTACGCTATTTAATTATTATTATTATTATTTTTTATTTATTTATTTATTTATTTTTTTTTTTTTAATTAATTAATTTATTTTTTATTTTTATTTAATTACTTCTATTTATTTATTTTTTTTTTTTTTTTTATTTTTAATTTTCTTAATTAATTATTTCATTATGTTTTTATTTTAGTATTATTTTATTTATTTATTTATTATTATTATTATTATTATTATTTTTTTTTTTTTTTTTTTTTTTTTAATTTTACATTTACATTATATTCTAACAAGAGGTAAATTATAACAATAATATTTCAATTTGAATAAAATATTAATTAGAAATTATTTAATTTATTATAAAATAAAACGCTGAGTTAATTTTAGATAAACCGTATATTAATTTTTCGGAAAAAATAAATAAAATAAACACAAAAATAATATTTCTTACTTGAAACTAATTATCTAAATTAATTGGACAAATGAATAATTAAATGATAAAACACATTTTAATTAACTAAGTCAAACAATTCACAATATATATTTTATTATTCACATAAATTTAATTGTTAAAGTGCTTGTTTCGATTTGCATTCATTTCTAGACATAGTAGTTGGAATATGCATTTGGCGAATCTTATAGTGACCGTAGGCATAACTTTCATTACAATTGTACCAATACCTTTTATCGTCCAAACATTGGAGAGCTCGTTTTTCTGTCATGAAAGTATACAACTGATGATTGACACTTCCTATTCTTTTTTGTGGGATGCTCACTGTTCCACCATCAGTATACACTTTTTTATAGGCTTCATGTGTAAGATTAGAGTTTGTAAGTCTTATTCCTTTGGCTTTTAGAGTGTTTTTATCGCCTTGGAGTGAGTAGCACTTGGGTCGAAGAAACACCCATTCTTTATATTGATTTCCTTTATTCTCATCCTTAACTTTCCCGATTACAGAACAAATTTTATCAGAGAACAACGGATCGGTCACTGGATAATTTGAAGTATCTAGGAGCCCATCTTCAATCATTTTTGGATATAGTTGTAAGCGTAAATCTACATTTTTACACTCTAAAAAGAAGGAATCTGTGTCACCAGCTACGATATTAATTTGACAATTGAATTTTTCTCTATAACTCTGTAGTTCTTTATATTGAAATTGGTACATGCGAAGTTTGGATAAATCAAGTACGGTTTGTCCAATATACATTGGTCTATCTAAACACACAATTTCCTTATTGAGTATAACAGCAATGAGATCATCCGCAATCTTGATGCTACGACGAAACATAGGATGACTACAATAAGTTATCAATCTTTTGCTTTTGCTGCATAATCTCAAATTTATACGTTTCTTCAAGTTTTCCACAGTTTTACCGTATAAACTGTTGTTCTTTAACTTATAATAATCTCGCTGAAACGAATCCGTACTAGCTGCTCTCATTTGAGTATTGTAATCAATATAGCCTTTGAAAATAGCTACTTGCTTGAATTCTACAGCACGATTAACTTTTGTGACTTTTGCGCCGTAACTCAACCACTCTGTCAAAACTCTACCATTAACTACATAGTTTTTCTTAGGCTCATGAGTTAACAACAGCTTTTCAACTTTACTACCAGGTGGATAACAAAGCTCAGGAGCTATAGGTAAATCATCTAGCTTATCTTGTATACTATCAGGAATGACGATGTCAACCTCTAGAACATATCCACGATCTCCATCAAACTCATCCCCATTTGCACATCTTTCAACAATACCATTCATTTCAGTCTGATCATTTATCCATCTAAATTCACCAACAGGAAGTTTTTGCGACAGCGCCCATCCATATAAATTATTAACATCTAGGTATGACATTTGTGTTGATTCATCAGCTTCAACATGATGTTTGTTGATAAATGTCATTCCACCACGAATACCAGCTTCAAATAAACGGTAAAGCTCTGGATCTTGAATAAGTTCTACCGGTTCAGGTAACTGTTTAATAGCTGATGCCCAACTTAATCCGGGTATGGAAACAAACGATAGAGCCTCAAGTCCATCTTCGTCAAATGTTTTTTCTCTGAAAGCTTCAAAAACATCGGCCAACAGAAAAACATCCAACTTGAGATATACTAGCATGTAATCTAGCAGTGTCTCACAGTTGTATTGTCGCCAGATTCGATTTGCATGTATATAATCTTCTTGACTAACTCCCTCCCAAATCGGTGGTAATTCTGTTATTGACTGTAAAACATCCATTGATGTAGCCATATCATAAGGAAAAATGGTTTTACAAGTCATCATCTGTGATTCGAAAACATCTGAGGTCAGTGGAAGACGTGGCAAGTTTTTTGATAAATTTGCCAAGCTGCTATTTAAAAATTGTAAAGAATCAATGAATCTAATTCTTCTGCCTTTCGATGTCGCTGTAAGTGTGAGAAACTTTTCTGTTGATTGAGGAATAACAATTAAATTCCAATCTGGGAATTTTCCAATTGCATATTTTAATATATGATGAATGTCATATCCACGAAGATTATGAAATACAACAGGTAAAGACGGATTGATTCTTCTAGCCAAATTACAATCTTGACACGCTGCTCCGAGATATTGACCAGTAAAATGATCATGATCTCGAACAGGTATATTGATAATCTTTTTACAAAGGTAGCAATGAGTTTGAGTCGTGAATTCTTCCTGCTGTTCCCAAGTGAGTTCCATCATTTCCTTTGATCCATTAATTTTATACCACGGATAAACTATGTCTGTAGCTATATCATCCAATGCTTGTATGAACTGAATGATACAGTTTTTCCCAACAAATGTTTCATTTCGAATCGGACAACCTTGATGAAGAAGCACAAATTCAGATGCAATCGGCTCATGTTTTTGGAAGTGCTTGTCATCTAGAGGTAATATTGATTCAAAGTCCGCATAGACAACAAACTGCTGTTTTATAGTTTTACTCCAGTCTTTAAATTCGATATATTTATTCTCTGGCATTGAGTATAGAGTCGTCCGCTCCACATTCTTCCTACAAAGACCTATATGTCTTTCAAAAGCAGGACGTTTTTGAAACCCATGAAGACACGTATGACACCAATGTGATTGGATTCTGACTCCTTCTACTCTATCTCTGTAATTGAGCAGTCGATCGAGATTAGTTACAGCCAAAAAATGATAATTTAATTCTAAAATTTAGTTAATATTTTTAATGATTAAAAGAAATATTACCTTCTTCAATCAATAAGAGATATATCTGAGATCCCGTCGAAGTACTTCTATATACCAAGTCAACGAACGGATTCTTGAAAATATCATTAGTTTTTTGTTTAATTGGATCTTTATTATATTTGAGAACATTGATCGCTAGATTTGGATTCATTGCTTCAAATTGGCAAATGTTAACCAACTTCATCGGAAACCATTCAAATTTCCATTTTAAGTCTTAAAAACAAAATTCAATGATTTATGACATTTATAAATATATATATTACCACTTAAGTTATATTTTGTTGTTCTTTCTCTATCCCGACGTATGTCATCATAACGTAATACGGCCAGTATGCTATATAAAAGCAGAATTGATCATTATTTTGAACATTAACTAAAGCCTGGCAGTTTTTCAGGTAATTTGGCGTTTTAATGTAACTTGAACCTAAGTAAATATCTTGATTTATATATATAATAATGTAAATAAACTTACCAGATACATGTATTATGTCTGATAATTTAGTTAAAATCATAGTAACTTCTAGTATTTTATGAATTCTCCACCCACTACTTTGTTGAGTGTATTTCTCCAACTTTTCTTTTAATTTTTCAATTCCATCATTAATAAATGAAGATGACATTGTAATTGCTTTATTCGACAAACACCATTTTTTTAATTTCACCATCCTCTTTGATAAACTCTGCACAAAGTCCAAATTGGATTTTTACTGTCCCCATTCGTTGAATATGATCTTCTATTTCTTTGATGAGACAATCTGGAACAACAATGTCAGGAGAATTAATTGCAGATACATCGCTTATCAATTCAACACGAGAACCATTTAAGTCAGACTCCCGACGTGGACACAATTGTATGTTAGAGTCTCCATTTCCGTAAAATATTGACTTTCGTTTTGTGGTGCCAGAGTTTTGTCTAACTATATTTATAATTAATATTAAACAACTTAAATAACATAACTTGTAACATATTCTTTAATCTGCTTAGGATCGTATGATGTATTCATTTTCGGTTGTACTATAAAAAATTAATAATTGTTAATAGTAGAAAGAGTATTACTTTTAGTGATCATCCTGCTCTTCGTTTCTTCGAATCTTCTAAGATGGTGTCCGTGTTGTCGTACAAACATTAACCACCTACCTGGTGATATAATGAGACATTCCGGACATATGTAACCCGATAAGGTAGAGTCATTTATCTTGAGATATGATGATGTAACTGATTTACAGTTCTCCACATCTTCATGACTTTCGGCAATACAAAATTTATATAAACTGCATCCGTTCACTAAAAGAAAATAATCATTAATATTAGATAGAGAATAAAAAATTATTCACTTATATAAGTTAAATTAAAAGTTTAAATGACAAACATTTGAAAAGTTACTGCTTATATATTACACATGATTAAATTCTGACCAATCAAAATCAAGGAAGGGGTAGGAAAAATAAATATATTCTGACCAATCAAAATCAAGGAAGGGGTAGGAAAAATAAATGCATTACGTTACAGTATTTTAAAAGTTCAATATATTTTAAAACACATTTTGATGCTAAAGTTGACTTATTTAACATTTTCATAATAATTTAATAAAAAATAATGTGATGAACCCACAAAGTAATATCATTTTTCATCAAATTGCAAAACAGTAATAACGTTTTCATAAAATTGTAACAAAATAATAACATATTTCAGATAAATTTTCAACAGTTGTAAAATATTTAAGCAAATTGTAACTAAAATAATAAAAATATTGCAACAAAGTAATAACATATTTCAGAAAATTTCAACAAAGTTGTAAAAAATTTATCAAATTGTAACTAAAATAATAAAAATATTGCAACAAAGTAATAAAATAATGATGTTAATTGGGACAAATCAATACATTATTTCGAAGACGGACAACAAATTAAAAAGAATATTGTAATAAATTGTGAAGTCTTTCAGTAAATTACAACAAAGTAATAACATATTTCGGAAATATTTCACCAGATGTAAAATATTTAAGCAAATTGTTATAAGATTATAAAAATATTGCAACAAAGTAATAAAATAATACAACATTTTAAACTCTAGATCAATCCATTTTATAGAAAATTAAATTTTATCTCTATAATATATGAATAAATATACAAGGAAATTACGTTAACTGTATGAAAAATACAAATTTATCGTAAAAACATGTGTGTATTACACACAACATACGAGACATAATTTTTAATCAAGCTATTTTATAGAAAATTAAATTTTATCTATATAATATATGAATAAATATCCAAGGAAATTACGTTAACTGTATGAAAAATACAAATTTATCGTAAAAACATGTGTGTATTACACAAAAAACAAGATACATAATTTCTAATCAATCCATTTTATAGAAAATTAAATTTTATCTATATATTATATGAATAAAATCCTACGAAAATTACGTTAACTATATGAAAAATACAAATTTATCTTAAAAACATGTGTGTATTACACACAGAACAAGATACATAATTTCTAATCAATCCATTTTATAGAAAATTAAATTTTATCTATATATTATATGAATAAAATCCTAAGAAAATTACGTTAACTGTATGAAAAATACAAATTTATCGTAAAAACATGTGTGTATTACACACAAAGCGACAAACTAAAATTGTAATTGAGCCATTTTATAGAAAATTAAATTTTATCTATATAATATATGAATAAAAATCCAAGAAAATTACGTTAACCGCGCGAAAAATACAAATTTATCGTAAAAACATGTGTGTATTACACACAAAGCGACAAACTAAAATTGTAATTGAGCCATTTTATAGAAAATTAAATTTTATCTATATAATATATGAATAAAAATCCAAGAAAATTACGTTAACCGCGCGAAAAATACAAATTTATCGTAAAAACATGTGTGTATTACACACAAAGCGACAAACTAAAATTGTAATTGAGCCATTTTGTAGAGAATTAAATTCTGCCTATACATGGTTACACTTAAATCCCAATCGAACAAAGAGAAAAGAGAGAAAAAGAGAGAGAAAAAACAGTAGAGTAGGGTATTGTGTGGACCCGGGTGAAACCTTTGCATAGATCTCTTCAAGACCTTTCGAATGATGTGAATAAAATAAATTTTAATTTTAAAATACCGCAACGTAATATATTTTTAAAATACCGCAACGTAATATATTTTTAAAATACCGCAACGTAATATATTTTTAAAATACCGCAACGTAATATATTTTTAAAATACCGCAACGTAATATAAATTTTAAAATACCGCAACGTAATATAAATTTTAAAATACCGCAACGTAATATAAATTTAAAAAAAAATTTAAAAAAAAAAAAAATTTTTAAAAAAAAATTTAAAAAAAAATTAAAAAAAAAAAAAAATACCCCCCCCGGCGGGGGGTGGGGGGGTATGACGTAATATGTCTTTGTGACGTCATCGATGACGTCATATGTCTTTGTTCCCGGGTCCACACAATACCCTACTTGACAATCTTCCGCCAAGTAATTTTATTTATTTATTATATTATTTATAATTTAGGTATCCTCAACATTTTTATTAAATGAGACAACGTTAGATTTTGGATTTAAATAAATATACCAACAAACTTGGTCTTATTCTTACATTGTTTAATGAAAATATTTTCCCGTTACATTTACACTTTGAATATAAAAAATTTGCAAAAAATATTGAAACATTTACAAATATTTTTTTGTTATTTTTATATGACTTGGCATTTTCAGTATTTTTATACACAAAGTCAAAAATGTTTAAACATACTAAATTGCAACTTATTGCATTAAACAACTTTTTAATTAAGTAATTTCTATCGTTCTGCGAGAAATTAATTAATTTTAATTAATTTTGTATACATCTAACATAATTACTGAATAATTATTCTTTATTGAAAGTTTTATCATTGTATTTTCCTCCAACTGATTCTGGATGTTCCATCAGTACTTGTACTTCTAAAACGACAAAAAACAGAATATTAAAACAAAATAATTTGTTAGCTGTAATTTTTTTAAAACTTTTTTTAATTTCATGAGTAATGGATTCTTGATTTATGGTGTCAAATATTTTGATGTGATTTATTTGTTATAATTATCCAGCAAATTGTGATGAATCCTAATGGGATCTGACAGCTCCCGCAACTGCTAAATGCAATCACGACACGACAGAAAAATGAATCCGTTTGATGCATAAATTTGTTTTGATATATTAATATTTTTAAATGATATCTATTTGAATTTCATAGAATTTCTTTCAATTGTTTATTGGGAAATATTTTCAGGGGTTAAAAATGTTATTTATTTATAGAATTATTTGTTTAAATGAACTTAAATAAATGCATTTTATTCGCAACTGACTTCAAGAGCTTTTTTTCATACAATTTCAAACATTATTGTTTATAAATACCCGACCAAACCTAGTGTGACCGATTTCAAAACAATAGTTGTTTTTTGTTTAATTCTACTGTAATTCTTAACTTATTGGGAACCCAAAAATAGTTATCCTTGAGCGCATATATTTTTATAACTTTAACATTTTTATACAACATATTTAAATTTTAATATGAATTTTAATTGTATTCATAATCAAAATAGTATTTGAAGACAAAAAATGATATTTAACTAAATCCAAAAATAATTACAACTGATAAAAATAGTATAAAATAAATAAAAATAATCAAAATAATATTATAATATACATACAAAGTCACCTTATTATAGAATTCCAGAAAAGGTAGAAAAATTTATGAAACATACAAACTCAGTGAGAGAAATTTCTATAATAAATCAAACATACAAACAAGCGATAAAATACAAAACCACAAAAAGATACTAAAATTATTATACCATGTTAAAAATTATTTTACAAAATCTTTGATAAGATAGTAAATTATTGGCGATTGGGTTTATAAATTTATAAATTTTTATATTTATTTAATTATTTAACAAATTTAAAAATTAAATTAAAATCCGCTTAAATAATTTAAAATGTGAAATTTTAATTATTTCTTATAAAATCTTGATAATAATTTGGTGGCAGTTATAACTCGTTTTTCTTTGTATTCAATTCCTGCCAACACATGCAATAAAATTTTTATTCGGTGCAAGGCGGTCTAATAATTGTGAATAGTGTGATGTGTTTTTGTTTGTTATTTCATATTTCAAGTCTCATATTACATAATCATTATTACTTTTTATTATTAAATATTATGGATTAATATATATATCAAGAGATAGAATATTACAAATAATTATTTTGTTAAAACCACTCAAATCACTAGTAAAATGATATCAGGACAGTCTAGAATGATTTTACACCCGTTTGCGAAAGTTAACATTGTCTATAATATACGTTGGTGTGCACACCAGTTGAGGTGAGTCACCAATTATATGACAATGTTAACTTAATTTCATTTATTCAATTTTTCAAAAATCGTTTTAAGGTAAGGTTTTGAATTCAAAGATGTCGAAGGACCTTCTTCAATATCTGTAAATCTAAAGAAATGTTATATTCTAAATTATTTTATAATTAAATCTTACGATGTACTTTCTTCTTCTTCTCTAAAGCTCAAGGTAGAGCAGTCGGAATCTGATTCAAAAGTTTTTTTGTGCATAACTTTTAAATAATTTGAAAATATTGATATGTTAATTATGTGTTAATCAATGTTAATTTCGCAAAAAAAAACCACTTTATTAATTTTGTATGTATTTTTCATTATGTGTGCTGTGTTTGTATGCTTAATTATTTTCTTTCACTTTTTAGATTCCTATAATAAATATGTTAAATTTCGCAGCATTAAATCTTTACACACAGGTAAGTTTGTGTGTTCCTATAATATATATTTATTGATTTTTTTAAGATTATATTTCGCAAACGGGTGTATGGCAATTAATTAACATACATGTGTGGTAATTCCTTGTAAAGATATTCTTGTATTAATAAGTCGGGCGCTATACAATATTGACCATGTTCATATAACTTAGCAAAGGTCACATCACGAGTGTAGTACGATTTTTCATTGTAAGTAGTTAAGATTGAAACAAAATAAAAATATATTAAATTAATAACAAAAGTTAAGATTTTTAATTGAAAACTATTATTCAAATAATGAGGGAATTAACTTTTCTCCATTGCCAAAAGTTGTGAATGGAAAGATTTTGTAAGACGTAAAATGTTTTACCTAATAGAACTTTGTAGAACTTTCTTCGGTTGTTGTTTTCTAGAAATGTGTTTGATTTATTTTTTATTTCTTGTCTCTGTATAGGGGTGTTAAGGAAAGAATAATAACTATTATTACTGTCCAAAATATCGTAATTATAAAACTTATATCATATAGTCAATAGTAAAAATTTTATATTTTTAGTAATGTTGGAAAACTACAAAAATAAATTTACATAAACTAAAATTTACTTTCAATATATAATAATAATATAATAATAAAATCATATTGTAAATTTATTTTGTTTAATTTTCATCAAATTTTCAAAAAAATTAATTAGCAGTAACTCATTTTATGACTTTAACTAATATATTCCTTTTTATAGATTCCTTCAATACAATTTCTAATGGGAGACTAATTTCGAGTTGATTTCACTTTTATCGGTACCATGAAAAAGTTTCGATTCCAAGTGGCATTTAGATTTTTACATGATATCGATAGTAGTCAAATAAACTCGAAATTTGTCTGCCATTAGAAATTGCATTGAATTGCATATTAAGAAACTTTATTTTTATCAGTAAGTCATCCGAAAACCAAAAATAAATTGAAAATAATATAATCATTCTATATTTCTATATTTAAAAAAAATTCATTACATTCGAGATTTCAATGAAAAATTTAATTAAAATATTTTTTGTGTATACACATACATTATTAACATTTTCTTTTTTCATAAATTCTGGTCAATCAGTTAATTTTTTTAGTTTGTTTTATCAAAAGATTAAATGCAAACTTACAGTGAATTAAAACAAACATAAAAAGCAAATTCCTAATTAAAATACAAAACTGATTTCTTTTCTATTTATTTTTTTGACTGATTTTTGAACAAATGAAGATTTAAACAAACATAAACAAACAAATCACTACTATGTTTAAGTAATACAAATACATATTATCAAGTAGACAGAAGAATGTCAAAAGGAAATGGAAAATTAACATAGAAAAGATTTTTTTTATTTGAAATAGTCACGATTAAAACAAATTAAAAATTATTTAATAAAATTTAATTTTGTGTAGTTTTCGTTTGATTTTAATTGAAACGATTATTAAAATTTTTAATTAAAGAAAATTGCTGTTTTAATAAACTAGCTTAAAGTTTAAAATGTTGATTGGATTTTCCTTGAATAGTTTTTCTATTACTATAAATTTTTCCGATCATTAAAATTAATTTTAACAAACCTAATTATGTTTATTTGAATTTTAAAGTTTGTAATTATCTAAAACCTAATTAATATAGAATTACGTGACTTTTTATCCGAATGAAAAACTATTTGGCTCTCATCTATACTATATAAGAAACTCAATCCTAGTCGAATTCGAGTCGATTGGCTTTGCAATCAGGCCCCAGAATATGACTATTCCGTCATCAGATCACAACGAATATCATAATTACATTTTATATCTTACAAACTAGGCGTATGAGCAACTTATGAAATAAATGTACGGACATTTACATTTTGTAAGTGCAATAGATGGTATTATATAAAATCAAATGGTTTTGGTATATCAATGACAGTATGTTATAAATAAAGTTTTAATGGCAGACTAGTTTCAAGATTATTTAGTTCATGTCTGTGTAATATAAAAAATAAATTTGAGAAATATTTCTTTTATAATTTGTGATTTGCCAATTTTATTGAGATGTAAATTTATTTTGTGCAAATGTTTCATATATTTTTAAAAATATTTAAGTGGTTTTAAAATTAAAATATTTTCCTCACCATTAAATATTTAATTACTAAATAGAAATAGGGAGATAAATTTTGTGATAAATTTTGGACAAATAAAATAAAAGGATAAATAATATAATTATAAGGTAAATTTTGAAAATAAATGAATTATATTACTAAAAATAGAAAACTTCTATTTGATAATTAACTAAAAAATAAATGTTACTAAATATAGTAATTTTAAATTTCTATAATTTTATGTAATTAAAATTATATATTTAAAATTATAATATATAATATAATAAAAATTGGGTATCCAAGAAATATTTGTTTTAAATAAATTAATGATTTCAAGAATATAAAAATAACAGTGGTTACCAAAAGAAAGTTTTTAAATATTTTCCACTATAAAAATATGAAAATTCTAATTTGACTCTGAGGCAAAGAAAAAAATATTCAGTTATTGGGCGATCAAATCGTGAAACCATTCTCCCATTCATATGTTAATTTTTTTATACAATTTAGTAATTTTAACAACAGAATTCTACATAGCTTTTTCTTACTTTCTAACGGATTCATTCACGGTAAATGGCATAAAAAACGGTTGACTTGCTGTATAAGAGAGGTCAGTGGACAAGTATCTCATTTAATATTTTTACTTATTTGTATAACTGATGCATCGGAAAGGCTTTTCTAATTAATTGACTAAAAAAGGTTAAAAAAAAAGTTTCACTATTTAAATGATAATAGGGAATATAATAGGGATATAGCCAAAAATTATAAATTGCAAACCAACTGGATTCCTAGTTAAAATATTTTTTAAAAAACTCCAACTAATCAGTAAATTAAAATTGTGTTGATAGTATTAATCATTTCAGTAAGAATGCAAAATCCTGGAGCTTGACAAGCATAAAAACACCGCAAAATGATTTCAATTTATTTTGATTATTTAGATGGAGTTAACAAAAATGGAGGTACAAAAGTAATATGGTTTGCAGTTGAATTTCATTAAAAAAATGTCCTTATTAAGGAAAGCCAAATCAAGTCTAAAATGAGCATCAAAATTTCATAAGGGTTATAGCAGTAACAGTTAGTGTTCTAGATCACTTAGTTATTACAACAAGCATTAATAATTTTATTAATAAATTCAATTGCGTTACACCAAATTTGGAAGAGAGAATAGTTAGATCAAGTTTCCCTAGGATTATCTGCTCCTAAGCCAAACTGCCATTGTCAAATGTAATAGAAACTAGAATCAAGGTCAATTTGTAATTATTGACAATTGGATGATAAGACCTTGAATTTACTGTATTGAAAATAACACTTATCCTGCATTGGATAGTTTTATGTAGTAAGACCTCATCACCATATCATTAAAAATATGTCAAGGTCATTAAATATAAGTTAATTAAATCATTTGTTTTAATTTTAATTTAATTTATTACATTTTATTTATGAGATTTTGTGCTCGCTGGGCACATATTTTGGTGATTGCCAGTTTATTTTAATATTTTTATACGTATTTTTTAAGCTTTAAAAAATTTTTGTTTAATATATATTTATATAGTTTTTTAAAAAGACAGCTTGAAGACTATAAATCAGTAATATATCGATATTTGTTGATACTCACGACTTTTCGGCACTGCCCTTTTCAAGTGAATTCACGATATATTATTGATTTATAGTCTTCAAGCTCTCTTTTTAATAAATTCAATGGAAAAAATAATCAGTGGTGAAATTGGAAGAAAGAAAAGTTCTTATAGTATTATATAGTTTTGTTTATATTAATAGACTCTTTTTTTTAAACTTTATAAAATTCTTTTATTTGAATTTTTTATACGTTTAGTACTACTTTCAGATACTACAGTTTCAAGAAGAATTCAAGAAATGCGGATTTATTGTGAAAATGAATTAATAAAACGGCTAAAAATCAATTTATTATTGATATTTGTACAGACACAGCATTAGAAAATACATTTAAACAGATTGAAATTATTTCATGTTGGATTCAATTGTTAAATGAATATCCTCAGGTTGCCGAAAAAGCAGTAAAAATCCTAATACCTTTTGAAACAATTTATCTTTGCGAAAACTCAATACAGAAATAAACTTGATGCAGAAAATGCCATCCGTTTACCATTAACAACAATTTTTCCAAAATATTTCCAGTTTATGTAAAGATAGGCATGCACACCCAAGCCATTAATTTAAAAATTAAAATATTTATTTAAGGTTTTTATATTTGTTAAATATTGTATTAAAAAATTAAACTTATATTTTAAAAAGTTAATAAGGGTTCTATGGAAAACTTTTTTGTAAAAAACATAAAAAGTTTGAAGACCACTGGTGTCGAGCAATGCACAAAATCCCAATTTTACTAAATTAAAATAATAAACTAAATAACAAGAATATTCCTATTGAGCAGGGAACAATTTAAAAACACGGCGCTAGTAAAGTCACTTGAGCACTTATATTTTTTAAAAATTATTTAAAAAATATTATTTTAATTATATTTTTAATTATTTAACATAACAAATGTAGGTAACCTGATGATGATAGTGATGTTATCGAAATATATAGTGAAAAAGATGTACGAATGGCGATTTTTATTAATAAAATCTTTACAGTGTTTATTTAAATAATAATAATAATAATAATAATAATAATAATAATAATAATAATAATAATAATAATAATAATAATAATAATAATAATAATAATAATAATAATAATAATAATAATAATAATAATAATAATAATAATAATGATTTTAAGCAAAATATTTTTAATATTTAAACCTATAACTAACTGTAAAATGCAAAAATTAATTCTCAATTTTTTATTAAATTTCAAAATTATATTAATAATAAAAACTAATTGCTTTCCATTGTGAGGGGATTCAATCTAAATCAGTTATAGAAACCCAGCAACTAATGAGCCGATAGTTTCTGTGGACGGTGAAAAATTTATTATTCATCATTTCATAATAATTATTTGGGATAATTCTATATATTTGTATCTGTGAAAATCCTTGAAACATGTCCCTTGAGATTTCTAGAATTCGGTTAATCCGAGTTCAACTGTTGAAAGGATCAGAAGTTCTTCATGTCTGAGAGAAAGATCTGGTATTTATCAATGCTAAATTATCTTTAATTTCTTCAACAATTAAAGTTTTACTCAAACTGACTTTTGATTGAGATGGCGATAAATTCCATTTTACTGTTGATGATTCAAACAATAAATGCGGTTTAAACAAAATAAATTGGAATTAATTTTCAAATAATTAATTTTTGTTTAAATTCTAATTTTTTATTCTTATTTAGGCACAATTATTAAATTGAGATGGAAATTTGAAATAGTAAGCTACAAAAGGCAGGGAAAGTTGA
Organism: Schmidtea polychroa; assembly: GCA_959609185.1. Lineage (NCBI taxonomy): Eukaryota > Metazoa > Platyhelminthes > Tricladida > Dugesiidae > Schmidtea > Schmidtea polychroa. The sequence goes on from CAUHTR010002901.1 coordinate 43,628, forward strand.
ACAAAATACCAAAAAACAATTTAATCAGTTTGAGGAAATCTCACCAAAATTCACTTCAAGCTAAAAAATCAAATTTGAATGACCAAAATTATGTAGCAAATCTTTTCATAAGACTTCTTGATACATTCAACAGTTTTAATGACAGTTTCCCTAGATGATATTAGATACCTTTATAACCGAATATAACGGTTGTCCGTAAAAGCATTGAACACGAATTGAACACATTTTCTTTACTATCCAACACAGAATGATCAATTTGGACACATGAGCAACGAATGTATAAGAAACCAAAATTCACATAATATTCTACTATTAAAGCCTTGCAACATTCAGTTTATTTACCTTACAAGTGATCTGTAACCGTACTGTTCTCACATATATTCCTTTAAGAAGAAGGTGATGTAAAAGAAGGCAAAGTATAAAAGGATATTGGCTGTATATATTTTTGTGACCGAAAATAATTTAAATGGTTTTTTTACTGTCACTGATGTACTGAATAAATTTTACAAACTCACAAGTCACCAATAAATATTTTAGGGTATTGAAATGTAAAAGAACGCGGGGTTCATATGAGGCAAAATAAGTCAGCTTTATAACAAAATTAATGCTAGTGTCAGAATAACCTTAAAGTAACGGAAAATATGGCCAAGTAATGGCCATCCATAATAACATTTTCAATTCAAAGAAAATCCATCAAAACTCTGGTTTATCTTTTTATGTTACTATTCACTCCTCTGGGAACTTTCTTCCCATTTTAAGTATTTATTAACATGCTTTAAAGGTTTTCTTATCATTATCAAATCTAAATTCCCAACTCTATTTAAAACAAACAATAAAAAATATTTAATTTTCAAAAAATTCCCCTTTTCAATTAAATATGAAAATCCATGGATTAAAAAGTCAAAGAAAAGTCGAATATTGCAAACGAACTCTCCAGCCAATTTTTCTGAAGTTTTTCCGTAAAATCATTTGAAAAATCCTAAAATGTTTTCTATTTATTTTTTAAACAAAACTCATCACTAGACATTTTAGTTTGCTTTTTTTTCCTTTCAGAATTTTTTGTTAATCTTCTTTCAATTATAAAGAAATTAAAAGAAAGAAATGGAAAAAACAATTTTCATTGTTTTCAAATTTATAATATTCTCTCTTAATTTTCCTCACACATTTAAACAAATGTTTCCCCATGGGAAATTGTACAATTTGTTCATTTTGTTTGTTTAAATCGAAAATTTATAATCGCAATAATAAGTGTTTTTTTAATAGAGATTTTCATGGTTAATTGTTCCTGTGCAGATCGAGTCAATTGTTTGGGATTTGCCCACTACTTGTTAAACAATGTTGATATTGTTACTAATTTTAGCCTGGATAATTGCCTGTTTGATGGGAATAATTAATGGAGCACTTTCCAAGGAGATTTGAAATGATGTAATCATTATAGTTTATTTATTTTTACAAGATATTAAGAATTTACTTTTTAAAATTTCTTCATTATAATTGATTTTATAATAATAATAATAATAATAATAATAATAATAATAATAATAATAATAATAATAATAATAATAATAATAATAATAATAATAATAATAATAATAATAATAATAATAATAATAATAATAATAATAAATTATAAATTATAAATATAATAATAATAATAATAATAATAATAATAATAATAAATTATAAATTATAAATTTATTATTATTATTATTATTATTATTATTATTATTATTATTATTATTATTATTATTATTATTATTATTATCATTATTATTATTTAGACTTTTGTTTTAATTGTCAAAATAACATTTTCAAATAAGTAAAAAAGTGATATTTTACTCTAATTAAGACAATCAGATTACCTATAACATAATTTAATACTTTTCAAAAATGGGTTTCGTGAATAAAATTAAAAAAATTCCCTATCATTGAAATTAGAAGTGGAATATGACATGAAAAATACAAAATTCAATTTAATGGGATAAAAAATATAAAAGGGCTATCAAAGACAGTTTACTCACCTGTTTTGTTTGTTCACGTATAATTGGTTTTTATAATATTGTTTGTTTATTCAGTTTATTAAGCACTGGTGCGATAATTGTTTCAATTAAATTCTTCAATATTTCTTCAACAAATAGACACAGAACCAGTGATGTACGTTGGGAGTTATTGAAAAAAGCAGATTTTATTTTCCCGTTCGTTGAAGAAATGTATTAACAAAAAAACGACTTACTTATTTGCACTCCACTAAATTCAGTAATTAAATAAAATGCATATCAAATTGAATTCACTTAATTAAAACAAAACGAGAAAATTAAAATTTCCACATAACAAGGAAATATTTTATTTTCTCGACATGGACGTTTTTCATTAATTTATCCAGCAATAATATTTTACAACGTGTTGACATTGCGTTTTGAGTTATCAATTCCCTCCTGTGCTCAAATTGGTTGGTAAGTTCTAATAATAATAATTATTGTTATAATTATTATTATGTTCATCAGAATTATATGCATTATTCATCATAATAATTTTAACTCGTTTCGACTTGTCCTCTGTCGCTTATTTTTCAATTATCTATATTGGATTATTTATTATTCATTTTTTGATATTGTTCTTGATTTGAAAATGATTATTTTATTTTTTTTTGGGTAAAGAATTCTGATATTTACTTTGAAAATATTTAATATTAAAATTTTTACTAATTTAAACAAATTTTAAATTTTAATCAATCAATGTCATCTGTAAAATCCTTTACTTTTTAGCTTACCTTTGATTCTGTTTACTTTTGACATTTCATTTATTTTCGTTATGACTAAAAATCAAAAGTAAATTTTTTTACCTATAGTCATTGTGAGGATAATAGTAAATAATTTTTTTAAATTTAATTAAATTTAATATTTAATTATTTACTGTTATTCTCATAATCATAATGAAAACATAAGAAAGCGCCACTCATACATTCATTTCACAATATATTTCTGTCATTTCCTGTCATCATCAGGTAGGATATAATAACTATAGAAATTATTGATTTTTGAACAAATTTATTAATTATATTATTTATATCAAATTTTTAATGAAAACATTTTATTCTTTAAATTATAAAATTATAATTCAAATAATATATTATTTTTTAAATTTTAGCAATCAAATATAAAATTTTAAAATATTGAAATTTAATTTAATAACCTAATAATTATTTAATTTAACAACAACAATCCATTTATACAATATACAAAAAAATATTTAAAAACATTTAAAACACAACTATTCACTGCATTTTGCACATTAAATATTACTTTCATTTGTCACATTTATTTATGTCTAATGTATTATTCTATTTTAATTTTCAATTTGATTTTGATTTTTAAAATCAAAAAGATGTAATTTAAATTTAAATTAAAGTTTATTGGATAAAATCTTAATTTTGATGATTTATAAATTTTAAATTTATTATTGATTTATGAATTTTTATATTTTAATTTTAAAATGTTTGTTATGATATTTTATGAGGTTCAGGCCTCTTATTAGGAAATCCCTTTGTTAGGAAAAAATATTTTTCAAGATTTGTTCTATCATAATAAAATTTTCTTTCTATAAATTTAATTAAATTATAAATTAATCACTAAAAATATCATAAAAATAAACGATTTATATTAATTTCTTGAATTAAACGTTTTTAAATAAAAAATCGTTTTATTTATCAAATTTTATTTTGTATGCTCAATGAGAATATCTTGGTTAGTATCAGAGCGCGGAACATACGTTCCTTTAATTGAAGATTACAAATTTAAAATGAATGAGTCTCCAATAAACGGAGATATGCTAAGGATGATTACATAGTAACTGCAACTATTAGAGACTTGGAAGTTTATAGTTTTTTCTATTATTAATTATTTTTTATTTTGCAAATTTAAATTATACTTTTTGAGTTAAAGATAAAATTTATGTAATAATAAATGTAATGGAAATATTTATTATAATAGAATAAATTTTGAAAATTTTATTTTTCCTAGCAAAGGGATTTCCTAGCAAGGGGATTTCCTAGCAAGGGATTTCCTAACAAGGGGATTTCCTAGCAATGAGATTTCCTAGCAAGGGGATTTCCTAGCAAAGGGATTTCCTAGCAAGGGGATTTCCTAGCAATGGATTTCCTAGCAAAGGGATTTCCTAGTAAGGGGATTTCCTAGTAAAGGGATTTCCTAGCAAGGAGATTTCCTAGCAAGGGGATTTCCTAACAAAGTGGCCGACACGATTTTATGAATATTACGAATATTTTGAATATAATTTGAAAATTATAAATTGAAGTGTTGAAAAATTTGTTTGAAAATATTATGTTATGAAATATATATTTTTATATCTGGTGTTATTTATTTATCAATTTAGAAAGAATAACAAATTTGAATGCGATTTTATTGCAACTAATAATGTGTAATTAAGCGGAATTTTTAAGTGTTTTTGGAAAATGTTTGGACATTTTATTTGTTGTTAAGAGGTTTAATTATTCACAATTTTCAGCCCCCTAGGGGATATATTTTTCAAATGTATGGGCTGCAATTGACAATTCAATTAAGAGAAATTTTAATTAAATTATTCAATTAAACTTCTCGAATTCAATCCAAATGGTTTGTCAGAGTTTTTAATGATAATGAAAATATTTTCTATATTACATTTATTCTTTGCAATATTTTTATTGCCAAAATCTGTGATTCTTTGAGAACAATTATTTTATGCCGGCAAAAAATTAAAAAGCAAAATTACTTTAAAAATAACTCGAAATTCTCCAAATAAAATTTCAAATTGCACTATTAAATTGTTTTTTGTTTGATTTTTATATTCATATTAATCGATAATATTATTTTGTTTTAATAACGATATTAATTACATTTTTATTTAATTAAAATTCTTTCAGTTGTTTTTCTTTATTCCGATAATTATTCTGATAGCAAAAGTTCACATTTATTTGTTTGATATTTACATTAAATATACATATATAAATATGAGATTAAAATATAGTAATTGTGTATCAACAGGTATCTGTAGGCGGTATCAGGATAATACCCCCCCCCGACAATATGCCACCATGAATGATCATAATATCCAATCAACAGCAAATTTATTGAGAATATTTATTTGATTTGTTGAGTCATATTATTGTTGCTTCTTTTCTTATATGAGATTTAGTTAATTAAGTTTGTTATTTATTATAAATAAATTATGAAACTAACATGACGATGATTTAATTATTAGAAAGCGCAACTCAAACTTACGTTGGGGTTGTCGGTGGAATTAAATATTATTAATTATTCATTTAATTTCTAGCGTGTTTTATTTGATACCAATAATAATGAATTCAAGACAATACAAACCTTTATTGATTACACATATGACTATTATATTTAAAATGACACCAAATACTCAAGACCAATTGCTATCAAATGCTTATTACAACACTTTATGAAGTATGGCACTTTTGATAACAAGTTTGAATACACGACTACTTAATTACCGCTGCTGAACTGATAATTGGTAAATCGATCTGTTTGCTTTCTTGTTATGACTCAGATGTCTTATCACCTTGATAATTAATTTGATCGACACTAGTTTTATCAATTTAGTAAATATCTCCCTTTCTTTTGATTTCAATTTTCAACTTTTTCGATTCTAATTTCCCGTAAATTATACGGCGTGATTACTGGCACTTTCAAGCAATTGTTGACTTTTAAATCATTCCTCTGTAATCTCGAACAATTGCCAAGATATGCAATTTCATTTGATTTTTTTCCTTATTTTTATTGACTTTCCCGTTGATCAGTTTTATTATCTCGAACAAGCTATTGAAATAAGGTTATTCGATTTTCTAATTTATTTTTTGTTTTTTCGCCTTTTCAAATTCAACTTATTAATTAAGAACGACCTTTTTGTATTCAATTGTTTAATTTTATAGTATTTCCTTTTTATTTTTCCATTTCTTTTTATTGCTCCAGTTTCTCAGAATTCTGGAACAACCTACCCTTTATTTTATATCTTTTCCTCCCAAATATATTTCGACAGTGTCTCTCTGATGAATAAGATGAGTAAAATTAGTGTCTGATTTTATAATTTTATTAAAATATTTAATAATTATTAAAAACGTAATATCTGAAGAGTTGTTGATAAAATCTTTGAGTTTTAAAATTAATTTCGAAAATACAGTGAAAATTATTGTTTAGGGTGTTATTAAATAGTTTGTGTAAGGATTTGTTGTTTTATCAAATGTATTTAATGATTAAATTATTGTGCTTAATAATTTCGTTTTTAAAAATTTATAAATTAATAGTTAAAATTAAAATATCATTTTAAAAAATTTTAAATATTTTTTGTAAATAGTTTAATCTGAAAAATAATTGTTTAAATTAAATAAAAAATTATTTTAAATAATATTCAAAATAATTTGGTAACTGGTTTAATAAATCTATAATATCTATAGTTTTTTCTATTCTACCTAATGATGACAGGATTTATTTTTAAAAAACTAGACGTTTGGTTTTGAATAAAAGAATGACATTGCCATTAACAATAACATTTTCAACCATGTTGTTTGAAGTATTCTTTATTGTTTTGAACATTCTAGCATCCCGCTTGGAGTATGATGTCCCAGTAGTGGGGATATTACCCTAATGGACACAGGCCTCCCACTGTTTTCATGTTTTATAGCCATTTTGCCCCTAAAAACGCACAAAAAAACACAAAAAGCCCTTAAAAACGCACATTTTTATTTTCCTCATTTTGCAAGATTTAAAAACATATGCGTTTAAGCCCGCAAAACTGTAAAAAAACATCGATAAAGATATGAAAAACGTATATCGGCCTGCGTCCATTAGGGTAATATCCCCACTACTTGGAGGAACGCAGGTCTCGAGGCTTGCGAATGCAACATGTGCTGGACTCGAAGCTTGCTGGTCTCGAAGCTTGGTGTTATAAAAAAAATAAAAAAATAAAAAAATGAAAAAATAAAAAATAAAAAAATAAAAAATAAAAAAATAAAAAATAAAAAAATAAAAAAATAAAAAAATAAAAATTTAAAAAAAATAGAAAACATAGGATCCAGTAAAAAAATTTATTCTAAAAATGAACTGTAATATTTGCAATAAAGTTTTTAAAAATAAAACAGGGTTAATGTCCCACTACAAGTCGAAGGCTCACTTACTAAAAGAAAATAATCTTAATGACACAAATTCTAAACTCTGTCCTAAATGTAAAGGAAGATATCTGCATTCAGGATATAATAAACATTTTGAAAATTGTATCGGAAAACTTAGAGAAGTATTTACATGCCCTCATTGTAACTTTTCAACAAAAATGAATTTCTATTATCAAAGACATTTAATAGGACACTTAAAAGAGAATCCAACACGAAGTCTACCTAATGAAAGAAACTCTGACGAAGAAGAATGCTTTTCAGAAGGAGAACCTGATCATGTTGAAAGAGAAAAATATAACTGGGATAATTTTAATCACATAGATGAATTTAAATTAAAAATTAATGCACCTGCAACCCCTGGAGAATACATAAAGAGAAATAAAAAAAATATAAAAGATTCTTTCTGTGAAGCTTTAAAAAATTATAAAGCATCAAGGTATAATGTTATAAAATATAAAATCACAATCAAAGCAAAATACTGGAGAGGACCAGTAAGCCAAGAAGAAGCAGAACCCTTAGATGTTGAAATCCCAATGCCTTTTAAATATTTATTTTCAACTAGAGGATTTAATAAAACCATCAAAGAAATAATTCAAGCAGTAGAAGCAAAACAAGAAGAGATTGAAAATGAATTAGGAGATTCAAACTTAGTATTCCATAGCTTCCAATCTTTAGTAATTGATTATTGGAGAGGATTACCACCTAATCCTAAATCCTATATTCCTACACCATTTAAATCTAGAAATATTATAAACGTACAGAATAAGGATAACAAATGTTTCATGTGGTCAATACTTGCACATTTACATCCTCAAGTTGATAACCCTCAAAGAGTTTCAAAATACAAAGAATATGAAAATGAATTAATATTCCCTCGTGAGTTCATGCATCCAATGAAACTAGAAGACATTGCAGAATTTGAAAGACTAAATAATCTTAAACTTAATATTTATGAACACGTTAAAGGATGGGGACATGGATACAGAGATATTATTCCAATTTATATTTCTGACTATGAAATACAGGGTAATGAAGTACAAGGAAGCGATAGGGAGATATATCTTTTAATCTTGGAAGATGAAAATAATCAACATTATGTTTTAATAAAAAACTTTCAAGCCTTTACATCACCAGAGAATCGAACTTGTGGAGGTGGAACATGTAAAAGATGTCTTCATTATTCAACAACTAAAAACTCCATGATTAAGCATGCAAGATTTTGTGAAAAGGATTCACCAGCTTTAATTAGAATGCCTACAGATCCCAAGATGCATTTTAAAAACTTTTCAAATTTATTACAAACATTAGGAGTTGTCTACGGAGACTTTGAATCTATAAATTATAAACAAGATCTAGTCAATCAATATTTAAAAATAATAGAAAAAAATAAACTCATGGATGCATGGAAAGCCTCTAAACAAAAGGAGAAGCCAACAAGGTTAAAGGCCTTTCTAAGAAAAAATAATAAACCTAATAGTGTTAAAAAAACTAAACAATTACCATCTGCCTATAAATTATTATTTAAAAGTAATTATCCCGAAGTCATGGAATCTAGAGAATATGCATTTCAAGGAACCTCAGAAGATGTCTTGGATCATTTTACTACAAGTATAAATCTCCTAGAACATGACATATTTGAAGCATTAAAAACAAAGTATCCTAAAAATATTTCATATCAACAATTGGAAGAATATAAA
>CAUHTR010002902.1:0-52470 GCA_959609185.1 Schmidtea polychroa
CCAGCAAACGATTTGAACCCATATCAATTCTCTGACAAAAATTTACAATAAAAAAAATAAAGATAAAGGCGAAGAGATACTAAAGCAGAGAAGTAAAGAATCAAATCGAAAAACCAATCGAGCGCCGCTCAGTTTACGACGGAAATAAAAACCAACAATCAATAATCCAGCAGACTTTCCAAAAAACTAAAAGTAAAATGCCATTTATTTTTGCACGAATTTTGTAAATTGAAAGTGTTTTTTATTTTATTGTTGGTTTACCTGGAGATCAATAAAAATCGATATTAGTTCATTTGATATAGATCACATAGATTAGGTAGGAAGTAGTCGAAGGGTCCAAGTTTTTATTATTATGATCGATGTATTAATTGATAAAATGTTTTAGAAAAATAAGAATAAATTCGGAACAATTTTCACACGAACAAATGATATTTCAAATAATTTAAGACTAAGACAGCACCATGATTTCCGAATTTCGGATTTGCCATTTGGATTTTATGCTTAATTCCAAGTACAGGAATGCCTCCATAGCACGGTTTCTCTATAGTACGGTTTGAAATTTTCACAAGCCATTAAAGCAATAACAGTAGAAAATGCGCCTACTTTAACAGAATTTTGGAAGAGTTACAACATTAGGAGCGCTTTCGAAAATATAGGTGAAGCATGGAATGAAGTGACACCAAAAAATATGAGACCGCTTGGAAAAATCTAATACCGCATTGTGCTAACGATTTTATTGGTTTTGAGAAACATTTTTCTGAAGTTACTAATGAAATTGTGGAGCTTGGACATTTGAAGATCTAGATTCCGTAAACGTAATGCATTCAATCTAGCGCGAAAGATCTCGATAATGAAACACTTATGAAAATAGACGAACAGCGAGCTTATGAAGAGCTGGACGAAGACTCAGAAAACGATGAAATTGATGAACCCCCTGCTAAAGATTTAACTTCTGAACAGCTCAAAGAAATCATTGAAATGATCGAAAAAGTTTCGGATCATATAATGGAAGTTGATTCGAATATAGAACGCCGCATTACAATTCGTCGAACAATAGCCACTACAAAGAATTGTATGAGGAGACACGACCAAAAAAAGTTCAGACATCGTTATTAAAATTTTTAAACAATAAAAAATGAATCTAACATTAGAATTTAAGTGAATTGCTTTTGTTGATCTTTTTTAAATTAAATTGTTGTGTTTATTTAATTTTATTTACTTGTTTTTCATCAGCTATTTTTAATATTTTTAAAATGAAATAAATTCTTTTTTTTTGATTTAGTTGCAATGAATTGGTATTGCCGGCTTATAAATTTCAAAAAATATATATTAAATGTACAACTGTGTTAAAATATGCTTGTTTTGCCCTTGAATATCAGAAAAATAAAAAAACATAACAAAATATTTTTTGTTTACTAGATTATTTTTAAATTTCTTAATAGGGGTCCTAAGCCGTAAATTTATTAGCGCCAGAATGCCTCGAATAGTCCAGTTTCAAATAGTACGGCTAAATTCCAGAACCGATTAACCGTACTGTTCGAGGTATTCCTGTATCATGGTTACATTTTTTTTGCACCTTATTAAGTTTTCGTTATTATTTTCACCAAAAATTATAGGAAAGTTTGATAAGTTAAATATATTTTTAATGAATCTTACTCACAAGTATAATGAATTTTCCAGTTAATTAACAATTCCAAATATCTTCAAAATATGTTTTCTTTATGTTTCTAATTATTACATTAACTTACGAAAAATGATTGAAATGTTTGCATTGCTATTTTTAACCAATGATCTAAACAGTTTAAATACTACTGGTGGTCTAGAGGGAAAGAGTACGAGTGAGGTCGGTAGGCAAAAAACATGACTATTCTGCTTCCCGACAAGATAATGACTTAATTTTTTGGAGAACATAAAGAAATTGAGCTATGAAAGAAGAGCGGACGGTCAGCATTCGTGAAGAAAGCCGTCAAGCCGACCAATCCAAGGACAATTGTGTAAAGACTGAAATCGACAATAATAACGGATGAAGATTGTGGTAAGTTTGCAATATTTTCGACTACATCTAAACTTATATGAATTCATAAATTTAAATTAAGAAAATTTGAACTTTTTTCTAGAATTTTAGATATAGAAATGACAGTAATATTCGCTGGACAAATTCCATTCTAAATATATTTCTATGGGTATTTAGCTCTCCATAGCGTCGAATGATGGTAGTAAAACGAATTTCGGTTTACTAGGAATTTTAAACCCAAAAATATTTTTTATTATTTATTTTAAATGTTTCCAGAAATTGATAAGAGAAAATTTATGACTGAATTTTATGTGGCTCAGTGGTAACCGATCAAATGGAGGACTAAAAGGAAACAGCAAATATCAAGGACGAAAGTTTTTTTAAAGATTTTAAACATAAATTACTATTATAAAAACTTTTTTCCCCAATTTTTCCCACTGATTATTTTTTCCATTGAATTTATTAAAAAGAGAGCTTAAATACAATAAATCAGTAATATATCGATTTTTGTTGATACTCACGAATTTTCGGCACTGCCTTTTTCAAGTGAATTTGATCATTATTGCATTTACCAATTATTGTTGGGGAAAAAATAAATTTATTTCATATTTTATATTAAATTTATACGTCAGAGGCAGCAGCAAGGACAGAGTCGTTAGTTCAGAAATGTCGTCGGATAGAGGCGACATGGTTCCACCCGGAATATGTAAAAATGCTGAATCAAAGGATTGAAACCCATTAAGAAATCTCAAATGGAAGATCAAGGGGTCATTCGTGATCTCAAGATCACTATTTGAGAGCAGGCACAACGGATACTGGAGCTTCGAACAGCAGCCTATGTGGATGCAGGAGTCAGTCGCGTTCCAACATATACTGAAAACGAACTCTTTCCGGCCATCACAGCTCTGCTTTTAAAAATGCCAACAGCTCCAGCGAACGATAATAAATTATGAAAGTCGTGGCCAAGGAAGCTGGAAAAGAAGAGATTCAAAGAATTAAAGATGAGTGCACACTCAGCACTGAAGAAATAAAATGTTTTAAAATTTCTTGTGATATTAATTGCTTGCGCTGTTTTATAAATAAATTTATTATATTATTGTTACTATTTGAAACTGGTTAAAAATTTAATTAACTAAACGTAGAAAGCGATTCCATTTAGCAATTCATTATCGTAAATTAATGATAAATAAACTCTCGTATGTAAATCAAGGATTTGAAGTGTTAGAAAGATTGAAATTAACCCAAATTAGCCCAAATTTTTTCAAAACAAAAAAAAATATATGCAGTAAGTAGGTACCAAAACTACTTATTTTATCATAAAAATACAAATTTACAAATTTAGTGAGATAAAAATTGTGCCAACTGTTAAAAACATATCTTACTATAGTTCTCACTAGTTACTGCCAACCGTTTTGGTAGTAGAGAGAAAAAAACTGAGTTTTTAACTAATGATTCCATTTGGAATCACTGGGCTGGAAAGGGTTAAAACGAAATAGAGTTCATGGTGAAAATTAACAACAATTATAAAATGAGTATCTTTTAATCGCAACGAATCGACAGAAAACATTTATCACATCACCTCGCTTTTTTTTTGAAATCTTTAAAATTCCTTTTTAAGGAACGTTTAAGCAGGGTAGATCAAAGTAGACTGTAATAATCAGGAAACGCAGGGACATCCAAACGATAAGAGGACAAGAGAAAATGGGGCACTATACACACAAACCCAGAGCTTGTCGGTTCATTCGCAGTTCTTATGGTAGAGCACAGCTTTTGCCAACAGCCATCCACTAAATTGTAGTACCAGCGTAGTTCGCGACAGGCGTTTAGTGGCCGAATTAAATAATTATGCGCGGTTGCTAGGGGAACGACAAAATAGAAAAAATTGCCGAATAGATAAACACAAAAAAATGAAAGATTCTCCCCACAGGTAACCCACCACAACATAAATTTTCGGAACTGCCTTTCTCAAGTGTTTGTCAAAATATTGATCCATAGTCCGAAAAGAAATGAAGATAAAGGAAATTTGTTGAAGTAAAAATTTATTAAAAAATTACAGAGAAAATAAATGACAATCACACATCAGTCAACGTTAATAATGAAAAAGAGATGTAGGAACCTTTATTAACTATTTAACTGAATAAATTCAATCGTTTTTGTATGAATGCAATTTTTTAAAATTTTTTTGGGTCAATTCTAAACACTGTCACGGGAAATAGACGTGAGTAACGGGAAATTTTCAGTTGCTCAAGTATTCACTTATATTTATTCTAGTATTGCACATTATATTGATTTCTACAATGCAACTAAGACAATAATAAATATACAAACAAAATAAAGGAAACATTATTCAAAATGTGACTTTGTCAATTTCTGACTTGATCGATTTGTGGGGAAAAAAACAACCAAATTTGTGTTGAATCCGCTAATTTCTGTGACAATAATCTCTAGAATTAGTGGGTGAGGATTTCTCCGTGTTTTTAGATAACTGAGATTCTTAGTAATTTTCTTCATTAAATATTCAGGATCTGAATAACTGTCCGTATTTTGACATCTAGCATAATTATAGTAGCTAAGCATGAATGTGATTACAAAAATTAAAAACAATATATTTAATCTCTAATAATTGTCTGCAATAAATATGGCATTACATTCTATTAATCGATAATCGATTTTTTGGAGTTCAGTAAATAACTGATAAGTCAATAAATAGCTAAATTCGGGGTATTTTGTTTTAATTTGCACGCATTTACATGAATATATTTTTATAATATAGTTAGCTCTTTTGCCAGGTCAGCCTACTAAGTCTTAAAGTTACTCAAAAATCCCATTAATTCTTTAAATAAGAAAAAAATAATATTATTTTAAAATAAGAAAAATATTAAATTAAAAATGTTTATTAATGGACTAGTTAAATAAAATGATTAATAATATAAATTAATTAAATTAAATATTTTAAAAATAGTAATTCCAAAAATTAAATCATAATTATAACAAATTTTATTTTATATACAAGTAATTTCTCCAAATAAAATAAAATAATAAAAAATTATCATGACTTTAATTGTAATAACATAAAATTTAAACGTAAAATAAATCATCATTTTTAACTTTCACTATCATAAAAATTTCATATTAATTGCTAAATTTCAATTTGGATTTGTAATTTTCTTTCAATTTATTACATTTATAGAATTACTCGAATAAATAGCAATAATTACTTTATAAATAATTACGGATTCGTGACTAAATTCGGAGCGTAAAACTCTTTCAAAACGAAACTTAAAACTTAAATTAGGCCTGCAAACATGACAGAATTTACACATAAATTTATTTCATAAATGTTATTAATATTTAAATATGTTAATTATTATATAATATAAGCCTTTTGCCACAAAGTATATATTAAATAAAATGAAATAATTTTCGACTAAAAAAAAATCCTTGTCGATTTCCTGTAATTTAGTTGCTTCAATTTTCAAATTGCAATCTCAATTTGTTTAAAAAGATGTGTAAATTCAAAATGGTGTACTAAAAATGAAATTTCATAATTTTTATAACATCATAGTATCATTTAACAGAGAAATAAATTTCAAGTATATTGACATAAAAAATTCTTATAAAAAATTAAAATTAATGATGTAATCAATGATTAAAACAAAATTAAATTATTGTGAATTCGATAAATAAAACAAAATTAAATTATTATGTAATTGATAATTAAAACAAAAATTTTAATTAAAAAAAAGTAGGGGGGATATTNNTAATTGCTAAATTTCAATTTGGATTTGTAATTTTCTTTCAATTTATTACATTTATAGAATTACTCGAATAAATAGCAATAATTACTTTATAAATAATTACGGATTCGTGACTAAATTCGGAGCGTAAAACTCTTTCAAAACGAAACTTAAAACTTAAATTAGGCCTGCAAACATGACAGAATTTACACATAAATTTATTTCATAAATGTTATTAATATTTAAATATGTTAATTATTATATAATATAAGCCTTTTGCCACAAAGTATATATTAAATAAAATGAAATAATTTTCGACTAAAAAAAAATCCTTGTCGATTTCCTGTAATTTAGTTGCTTCAATTTTCAAATTGCAATCTCAATTTGTTTAAAAAGATGTGTAAATTCAAAATGGTGTACTAAAAATGAAATTTCATAATTTTTATAACATCATAGTATCATTTAACAGAGAAATAAATTTCAAGTATATTGACATAAAAAATTCTTATAAAAAATTAAAATTAATGATGTAATCAATGATTAAAACAAAATTAAATTATTGTGAATTCGATAAATAAAACAAAATTAAATTATTATGTAATTGATAATTAAAACAAAAATTTTAATTAAAAAAAAGTAGGGGGGGGGGGTATTTTAAAAATTTTTAAAAAATTAAAAAACTATGGGGGGACTAGCTCTGGACCTTACATGGATCTGGACCCTACATGGATCTGGACCCTACATGGATCTAGACCCTACATAACTACCTACTTATTTAATTAATTAATATAATCAACCAATGAAAAATCTGAATAATAAAAACAATTCAAAAAATGTCTCTATTAATAAATAAACCAATGTTTAAATTTACACCTATATACATTATTAATATATAACTTTAAAATGGCAAACGAAGAAATGTTTATAAATTGTAACGAAAAATTCTTTAAATATTTGGAGAACTCATTTGGGTCAGAAATGATGACCCCTGAATTTTTGAAGTGTGATTTTAACACAGCATATTTTAAAACTCTTGCAAACGGTATGATGAAAGTGAAGCCATTTATCATTTACTTGCATGATTCCAATAATGACAATCACAACATATTTTTCATGGAAAATGTTTGCAATGAAATTGTCTGTGAATATCTTATCAAAGAAAATTGGCCAATTTGGCCGGTAGATCTTTCAAATAAAGAAGATAAAAACAAATTTTACAATGTGGCCAAGGAACGTCTTGAAGCAAGTGAAATATTTGCATACCCTTTACCAATGTTGATGATGTGCACAAGAGAACGTTTGAATATAATTACAACATATATGTACACAAATGATCCTATGACGAACATCGGACAATTGTTCGATTGTGGTGGTGCATTTAAAGTTGAGATTGAAATGCAAATTCAAGTGAGGAATAGCATTCGGGACGGGGCTGTTTTGAAGAAACAACAAAAAATAGCTGAAGAAAAAGCCAAGTTGGAAGAACTAGAAAGAATAGAGAAAGAAAATCTTCGACTGGTTGAAGCTTCCAATCGAAGCAATGCTATAGAATTCGCAAAGAGTCATGTTGTTGATGTTTTTCCATCTCCTTCCAATTTCACATTTAGAATACGATTACCTAACGGACAAACCATTACCAGAGAATTCAGTGAATCACAGACCGTAAATGATGTTCTGTATTTCATTGAATCGAATGGCCATTTGAGATCTGAAATTAAAGTGATGTTTTCTTATCCGGCTAAAAACATGTGCGAAATAAATGATATATTGGTGACATTAAAAGATTCGGGAGCAAGTAAACGAGAAGTTGTGAATGTTCAGAAAATATAGAATTGTTTATAATTTGTTTAGTTATTTTACAGAAATTGTATTTTTAATAAAAGTTGATTTATCAATATTTTATTTATTTTGTTGATTTATTAGTATATTTTGAATGTTTTACACATTTGTTTTAATCTTTACAATATATTCGATAATTTACTAATATAGTTTTTAATATAATTCACTTATTATATACGATATACTTTTTCTTAATTATTAATTACTTTCATTTATTTTTATTGATGTTAATGTAAACTGTCCCCACATTTCCTTTTATTTGTTTGTAAATATTTTGACTATGGGCAGCAAAAATATGTTGTAATTTAATACAATGGTTACCCGAAAAGTAGAAAAACATTTTAATACCATTAAATTACATGAAATACATTGCATTCCTTAAAAATAAATGAAACTTCTTACAATCAGTTTCTTGCAAAAAGTTGAGCATAATTTTATCATAACAAATTATGATTACAATTTTTGTGTTCAACTCTGAACTAAATGCAATTGCTTACACCAAACCCCACTGAGATACGTTCTCTATAGTGGTGGTTTGCGTGTAGAGTGATTGCTCACTCACCAATTTACTGATGTTGATGATAAATTGTTGTTTAGCAAAGTTGTCAGTAATTTGTTTTACGTATGTTTTACATCATGAAATTTATTTTAGCCATTTTAGAAATGGTTTTCAGGTAAGATATTAAATTTAAAGTAAATTTTAAGACTTGAATTTTGATCCATATGGATATGAGATCATTATTCAAGTTCTTAAATATTACTTTTAATCAACAATATAATTTAAATTATTTTTAATTAATTTTCAGGGTTTTTTTAGGAATTTTATGTCTTTTATTAAAGTATTTTGGAATTATTATAATCTGATTTTGGTGTGCTAGTATGTGTGTCTACTTTGACTCATTGAAATAAATTCAAAATCTTTTTATTATAACTTTTTTGGGATAAGTTTTATCATTTTAATGCAAATTTTTGAGTATTTAAAATCTTTTTAATTTCTAAATTTTGATATTTTATTTAATTTGTATTAATTTGCAGCTCCATGCTGCTAACCAAAAATTTACTTATGAATTATGGCTGAATATTCGATTGAAGTTATTATCAAGTAATAATGAAAGAGACAACACCATGTGATAAAATGAATGATAAAGATGAGGTGAAGTGTGTGATATGGGTGGTGAATGATTGTAATGAACTTTTTTTGAAGAGAATCTTATTAGATTTGACGGTGTGAATGCAAGAATAATAAATATATTCAAATTAATTTTATTCATAAAATGATCATAGAGACCAAAGAGACTCACATTCAGTTATACTGTTGAAGTCGATTTGGAAATTTCAGAATCGATTCATGATAAATTAGATGATATTCCAGTTGCAGCTGCAAAAATGTGTGCGCCAGGGTAGAAAATGGAGAAGTTGATGCTCACGCGTTATCCCAAGAAGAACTTTGTTCTTCATTTGAGACTTTTCCAACTTTATTTAAATATTGTGGTAAAAGTTTACTAAATTTTTTCGTGCAATTCTTCTATTTTATCTTCTATTTTATTTCCTCTCTATTTTCATAGATTCAAAATAAAATTTATTTTATCTCTAGAATTTAAAATGAAGTTTACTTTAAAAATAAAAAAATATGAAATTTCTAAGTTAAAAATAATAAAAAATAATAACAATAATAATATTGAATTAAAATATTTTTTTACGGATGTCTAACAATAAAATACGATAAACATTACAGTGCAAATCCCAATAGTAGACTAGTTTCGAGCCTTTGGCTCTCATCAGTACTATGCAGGAGACGCGAAGAAGGGTATCACAAAGCTTGTAATGTTTATCTAATAATAATAATAATAATTATTATTATTATTAAATTAAACCAACAAAATTTAATATAAATAATAAAAATAAAATTAATTATAATGCATAAAGATGAGCTTGAATCTACCCCGGGCGAAATCTGGTAATAAAGTTAGTAAATTAAAAAATAATATTTATCTTTTGGTTTCGCTTTTGATCGTTCAATAATTTTTATATTAATATTTGTATGACTAAGGATCAAATACTTAAATTTGAAGAAAATAGTGAAAGACTAAAACCGGAATAGGAAACTACATAAAAATATTTTTTTGTGATGATTATAGGGAAATTCTTACATTTTTCATTACCAAACGAAAGTATAAATAATATTTTTATCTGCATAATCCTAGGGTCCCAATGAAAATCATAACAAGGGCCTCATTCAACTTCTGATGGGTGTAGTCTGTCTTATGATAATCATTCACTAGACATTGTTTACAATTCAATTGTAATTTATTTGATTAACAATTAATTATAATTGTTATTGTAAAGTCTCTGTTATTTAAAATATTTATAACAAAACACAAATAAATATTTAGATAAAATAACAATTCAAAATTTTCATTTTTATGTAATTTTTCGCTGACATGCAGAGACTGATTAAAATATAAAATACAATTTAACTAATTATTTACATAATTTCGAGTATTACGTAATATTAATAATTTAATTGTCGTATTGAATTGAATTTTTGATGTATCACCAGTTCCCATAAAGAGGGGTAAGGAATGGCATTTAATCCCACCTTATTGAAAAACTATTTGTAATAAAATATTTAAAATGAAATTATAATAATATATTAATTTTATATTAAATGTTAATTATAAATAATTTTTAAAGACAAATTAGAAATAATTTACATTTGCGTTCGATAAAAGGTAACGAAAAGATCATGTACGTACTTCAAAAAGCTGATAAAATGAACTAAATATAAATGGTTGAAATCTCTCCCGAACAATTATTTTTGTTGATTATAGAATACTTAGTCACATCTTTTGGAAAGAAGTATTACGAAATAGTCTCATTGGTTTTCCACATTTAATCTCAACTTTTTACGAGATATGCTCTGCTATCAAGGGCGGACTGAGGGATTAAATTGGCCCTGGTGATTTGGATGATACGTCCCAGGCTTGTTAGCCATATAATTGGAATATGTTAATTGGAGTGCCGTTAATGGTATTTTGACAGGTTAAACGACAAATTTGTCTTTATTTTTGTCCTGGCACATTAATTCTTATGACTACTGATGGCAAAATTACATTAACAGATACAATGTGTAAATATCGAAAGTTTGATTGGAATACCAAGTCTTAGGGTAGCGAAACAGTACGAAACAGAAATTGCTGCGGGGAAACGAATGCAGTCCTTGGTAATGTCCGGCCTGCGACTTAGTTACACATTCTGAATGTTGCTTATTCAGATGATCTTTAAAGTTCTTCTTACCCATAGGTCATCTAGTTGAAATGTTGTAATGACTTAATATCAAAATGTACGAAAATATTCCGCGTTATTTGTATTTGAAATTCGATTTAATTTTATTGTTGTTAATTCATTATAATAAAAATACTCTTCATTTAGTACAATGCAGCTTTTATATATATATATATGTCGTAGGCAAATGGTAATTTTAGGAAAAATGACATTTGGCTAGGCAAATGCAATTTGCCTGGTTAAATAGCTTTAGCTATTATTTCATTTCCACACCATGGGGGTGTGTGGTGTTGAATGTACGTGTAACCTTGTGACCCGTACCCCTAGGGGGACAAATTATGGAAATGAAATAATAGCTAAAGCTGGCATTTTGCCTAGCCAAATGTTATTTTCCTAAAATTACCATTTGCCTACGACATTATATTATTAAATTGAACATCCAAATATTGAATTTTATTAGTTATTTTCAAATATATAGAACGTCAATTTTCTATTTAAAAAAAGTACAGAAAAAAATTAACATTAAAACAACGACGGACTTAAAATTTTCACGAAATCAATAATCTTTCATGCCACCAAAATAATATTTTCAAATAGTTCTTTAAAAATAAAATTAAATATAAAAACAATGACCCATTTAAGAATTTCAAAATTAAGTAAAAATATTCCCCTTCAAATCGATTATTTTTTGTGCAATAAAAATAATATTTTTCAAATAGTCTTGGTGAGGAAATTAAGGAACGTTAAAATCCGATATTAAAAAATATTGTATAAAACAAACTATTAAAACAATGAAATTTGAAAAGTTTTACCATAAATCGATAACGAACGCCAGAGATTTTAATAGAAAAAGTGCAGGAAAAACAAAGCATTAAAACAATTATAGACAAAATTTACTGACAGTGAGATAAGAATCAATAAAAACAAATTAATTAAAATAATAGCTGTTGAAAATTGAAATCAATAATAATAATAGTTTTATATTTTATTGAATTCATTGTAAACAATTGATTATATTCATAAAACACCATTTTACGGAAAGAAATATCGGTACAATGAATAAGGATGGATATAATCATCACAGACATTAGAATTTGTAAAAATCACAAGGCACAGAAATTCTGCACACAAAATTATTACTAATAATAATAATAATAATAATAATAATAATAATAATAATAATCCAAAGCAAAAATAATCGATAATAATAACAAAATACCAATACTAACAATAAAAATAATGATAATAGTATTAGTAACCCAGAAAAAGCTTCAAATGTCAAACAAATACAAAGAAAAAACACTTGATAAATCAACAGTAAGAATAAAAGGGAAATATTTACATGAACTAAAATTATTCCAGAGCATTGATGATTTATCGCAGTAACGGCCAATTGAATGCCCGCAGAATCGGAAATTCAGGAAGAAATGCAGCTAATTTGTAACGAAAAAAGAAATGCTTTCAAAGCGCTAAAGAGCACAATGATATTTGGTCGAGGAAGTTTGAATTGACTTCTCGTTGGCATGTTGATTATTAGTGATATTATTATCATTCACTTGGTGAGAATAATATCCGATACCCGGCCAATCATTAACATCATATCTTGGTGAACATGTGAATAAGTGCTATTTCTTATCAATTTCATTGAGTTGACCGGCGAATCAATTGGATAACTATTATCACAGACATATTTCTTTGATTTTCGATAGCTCATTATCAGTTCTTCAAAATTTTTATCATCGTTATCTTCACCACCAAGCAAAATCGATTGGCCTAGCAAAACAAAAAAAAACATTATTTTTGATAAAATTTCAATTTAATCTTGGTGAACATCACCATCACCATCATTACCAGTAACTCAACAGTTTATTGATAATATTCAACTGCTGTGCCTGTGCAAGAAAAACTCGTACCTACAATGCCAGAAATGCGCATAAATATCAGAATATCGTGTATCAACAAGAGCCTATTTCACAAAAATAATAATAAATGTAGTATCTATGTAATCGGACTGTGACTGTGACGGCATAATCAATGGTGC
The DNA here is from genome assembly GCA_959609185.1 of Schmidtea polychroa. NCBI lineage: Eukaryota > Metazoa > Platyhelminthes > Tricladida > Dugesiidae > Schmidtea > Schmidtea polychroa. Next base: position 12,917 of record CAUHTR010002902.1, read on the forward strand.
ATGCCAACCAATCAGTAGTATACTACCAAACTATAGGGGACCTCTACTCGACAGTAGAATTCTAGAAAGAAAATATCACCATCAATCTATTTGTGGAGTTTGAATAAGTGACAGCACACAGAATAAGTGCTATTGAAAATCAATATATGCATATATCCACCGGCTGTAGTTCATTAATCGATTATGCACATTCGTGGAGAATGAAATCACCATGGAAACAAAGAGTGTTATATAATTAACTTATCGATCTTATTATATTAAGTTATTAACAGAAACAATAGCAAATCATTATCGCGGCACTTATTCGATAACATGTACATTCTTATGTTTTCATAGACTCGGTGCGATGTGTCATTCCAGTGCGACTGATAACAGCCAAGTTGGTCAAAAGGTCAAATGTAGAATACAAATATTTTCATTGATCGAAAAAGTTGTCAAATAAAATACTCCAAAGTAAAACGTCAAAAATTGGGTGAATGCCATACCGATGTTTTGTTGCAATGCGCGCTCTTTGAACTTTATTTTTTATTGACAGTTTGTTATTGTTGAAATAAATTTATCACAAACACACGTTTAAAGTGGCAGTTTCAATGCTTATTTCAATCAGCCTTGTGCCAGTATGGAATAAGCAACATTTTAATGACTTCATTGCGACGCGTTATAGGAAATTATCTATTTACTAGATTGGCGATCAGAGGATATAAACAAATTCCGATGACCTCCTACAACAATGAATTTTTATTTTTATAAAAGAAATCACGCTAAGAAATCACGCGAAGCCTAAACTAAATTGAGGTAAATCGGATCTTTTTTGAAAAGAATTAAATTTTTACAAGTTGTATTCCAACCATTGTTTTAAAAGCAAAAGTACTGTGTTATCGTGGGTGACCTGTAGGAATCATTCGAAGTCCGAAGCATTGCTAAATGTTGCTACAAATGTGCTTTGTCATAAATTGTGGTCATTCATATGTTCAAAATATCGGTCAAGTTCGTGACTATTGAAAACCTTTTAAAATTGCCTGCTTAATTAAAAAATTTTAAAAACCTTGATTCAATATTTTTCTCCCGACAGCTAATGCATTTTTACATGTATTTAAAGTTGTTTGTAATCGTTGTCCATTTCTTGACAAAAAGTTTTGAATATTTGACAAGTTAATGGTAGTTCATTAATGTTATTTTCATAAAAAAACAACTAATGACGCGCTAATTCCAAATAATTCTAGATAAAATGTCCTGAACGCAAGTCAACTGTTCAGGAAGCTATTTGGATATTATACAAGTTCAGTCTATATTTTGACCATTCAATTAGTTTTCAATCTGTTAATTTAGTAAATAAAGTAAGAAAGTTATACGTTTCTAATTGTTTAGAAAATGAAAACTACTCTTGATTTTTATAAGAATATACTTTTTATAAGTATATACCAAATAAAGCCTGAATGTTTGCAAAATTCCACACTTTTATGTTATCATTGTAGGAAACAATATTGACAATTATGTGCTCTAAAAATAATTTTTTTATATTTTGAGGCATTTATTCACTATAGATTCAGAACAGATTTGAAAGAACTTATAGACTTATGTCTTTTTATTTCAACAACAAAAATTCAAAGAGAAAGTGAGTAATATAGATATTAATAGCAATCGTCTTAAAAAGTGTGAAGTGTAAATTTAAAATTCTAAAAATGTTATGCAAATCGATTGGCTAAAATTTTAGGTTTAATGATTTTAAATATTTTTAAAAATATTTTTAAATAAAAAAAATAAATAAAGCACAGCATCAGAATTAAAGTCTCAGAAATTTTGTACGAAAACATTATCCTATGAAACATACATTTTATACTTGGACTTATCTATTTATCAATTCAAAATCAATGAAGAAATTGAATGCAGTTAAAAAAATTAGAAATTTTGTAATTAAAACTAAAAAAAAGGCTGAAAAACGTCTTTATGAAATTATTATCAAATTTTTGATAAATCCAATTCAAGTGAATTTAGAATATATTTTCATCACAGCATCATATTATACAACTTTGTTGTATTGAAAGGTGAGTGATATAAGATAAACAAGCAAAATAATAATAACAAATGTTGCCCAAGCTCCAGTCTGACTAATTAAATCATCAGACAGGCATTTAGCCAATGCCATTGATTGTATAAGCACTATTACCTAATTTAGTAAAAAAAAAACATTAGAAATAATTATTTTGAAAACAGAACAGATTGGCAGTATTGGTAAACATATTTCTAGACGTCATTAATTATCAATCGTAAAATAATTTCAATTTAATAAATGGCGATTTGGCATGCTGAAATATATCTATAATCAATGTCTGTCATAAATTGATATTATTATTTGTGTCACAGAACATATTGGAATCGAATTGACAATATTTAATAGTCAATATTTATTAATAATCAATATGTTGAGGTGGCACTCGATTTATTAAAAGACATGTTTTTGAATTCAAGATGGAAAAATAAATATTTTTCGTGTGGGAAAGTGGAACGGTGGCCACTGATGAAATATATGTATAAGAAATGATTTACAGATGACTATAAATCAAAAAAAAACAAATTAACTAAAAAATAATTAATCCTTTTTTTCTATTCTTTTCAGACTTGATCGATATTTTGTGTCAAATAAAAAACAAAGTATTGATCGGTAGTTTATAGAAGAAAAAAAGATTTTACATGTAATTATGTTGGTGGTAGATGATCACTCGGAATATCGGTTGAATATTATAGATAATTATTTTAGATCAATTGAATTGTGATTTTAACATTTAATGATTAAGCAAACAATATGAAAATGTGCCTCTATGAGACCCCAAAGCATTGCTTAGTTTTGCATGCTCCCATGCTAGACAAAAATGTTATGATTTCATACGAAGAGTTCTCCAGATTGAGTTAGACATTCACATTACATATTATAGAACTTTATAGTTGCTAATATCGAACAATATTTGTTTGAACTCAATGATATTTATCACAATAATTTGCAAATATACAATTATTTTCACAAAATAAATGGGAAAATCGAAAAAAAATCAAAAATTATATCGATAGTGAAAATTATTAAAAATTTTAAACTTTGTTAGTCATTTAAAATACCGAATTTATTGATGAATAAATCACAATAAAAGATTAATAAAAAGTAATCTTACTGATAATCAATAATTTATGCGATATTCATTAGTGTTTGAAATATAGTCGATAAATAATGTGAAAATAGTAAATATCAATAAAAATAAATAGATAACAATTAAAATGATGATGACATACGTGGTAAAATATCGACAGTGGCTGAATGATCCAACTGTTTATTAGGCTTACTGTGGACATCATCGGGAGCCATTACTAGTGACCTTGAGTTGTTAAGCATGTCACGAGAAGGACCGTAGCCCATCTAATTAACAACAAATAGGATTTCGATCGTCGAAAGTACTAAACTCACATAATATAATGACGACCTTGATACAAGGCTTGATTGAGGGAGATTCATTGCACGATATGATGACGGAACGCTGTTTCCAACCAAGATCAATGCAAAACAAACCATAAACAGCATTAATCCAGTTGATGTTGTGTTGGCTGTCCCGGTTATTTTGTTCATTAGTTGATGCTGATAATGACGAATTTGATTTTGAAGAGTTCTCTGTTGGTTTTCTAATGTTTCAATGCGACGTTTGTTTTCTATTTCCCGTTGTTCATATAATTCAACTCTTAATCGATCCAATTTTACATCAAAAGAAATTATTTTAAGCAATTTACTTCTTTTCTAAAGTATCCACATATTCCTTCTTTTTCCTTCTACTCTCTTGAGCACTTAATTTATTTTTGATTTTTCGTCGCACTTTTTTCAAGTTTCGTTCTTCTTGTTTCGTTAGCGGAACTCTTGTTGGAATTGGATAATTTTCTTGGATAAGAGTTCTTTTCTCTTCGTCCGTCAAATAAAGAGTACCCGTTTGAGGGATCTTAATAGTTAAATATTATAATAGGTTAAAAAATTTAGAAAACCATCTGATATCAAAGCAAATCTTTATCATTGAGATCTTTCAATATGGATAATAAAGATGTAAGTTAACGGGCATCTATTTTTTTTTGGTTTTTATGAGATTATTTGTTTTTTAATATTTGTTTTTTGATACCTAAACTTTTGCATTGGAAAATATAAAGATTTTTTAAAAAATTAAGGTATCGTAATTTTATAGATTATTAGGATTTCAATGATTTTGAAAAGGTTGAGTACCCCTTGCACAAGCTATGAGAAAGTGTTTTAAGCAGTTATTTTTTATGTTAACATTATGTTTATAAGGGCTTGAGGACAGTACCTTAAAACACTCGGATTAATGTGCATGGATATAGTTAACAGAATTTTGTTGATTTTTAAAGTGATCTCAAAACGATAAAAACTAGAAACTAATCCAAAAATAAAATTATTGTCACATATTTAATTTCAATAAACCTGAGGAAATAATTTACCCTATATTATTATTAAAATAAGTTATAGGACGATCTCAAATTTCAAAGTCCAAATGATATATTTATGTGAACCACTTTGTAAGTCAATTATTCGGTTGTTAAATGTAAAATCTAATCGAAATTCGATATGACTTGTAATTAGTTTAATTAACAATGTTACTATAATTACAATAGAACAGTGATTGACGATAAAAATTAAAGCGCTTATTATCAAATATGAATTTTATCTAAATATACCATGTTCTTGTAGAAAAAATGTTCTTTATAGAAGTACTAACAAAATGGTTAAGCACACATACAGAGAAACTTACACAATTATTTTTTCACTGAAAAACATGTCTAGCCTTGATTTGTCATGATCATGCGTAACACTGCATTAATGGTGCAGTTTCAAACATTCAGTCATTTTGTGCACACATTTAGATAATTACTGACACACTCCAATCGAGAAGCTTTTGAAACTTCCTCTGACATCATAAGAGATTTCTTGATAAAACAAGCAATACACACAAGATTTCCAGAAAAATAACAAAAATTATTAGATCAATCTCTGATTGGTCGATTACGAAAACATACATGACAGAACAAATTGAAGAGAAATACACTTGAATCTCCCACGAATTTAGCGTAGGTGTGGTGCTGCAGAAATTCTATAGCCGACTGGAAACCACAATAAGAGGCATTAAGCATATATTTATTTTTTTTGTAATTATCAAATATCGATCTACGACCGACCGGTTATGAGGTGAAATGTCAATTGAGCAACGATAATTAATAGAAATTAAGTCTCTGATGTAATATCAGTAATAATCGATAATCTATTTGATGTCATCATAATAAAAAAACACCGAAATTGATCGATAAATGTATAATTCGGAGCAAATTAGAACAAATGTGAATTAGCACACCCCACATTGCATACACTGTTTCGATTTCAATAGCAAATATTTGTAATGAATTATATCATGAAATTTGGTTTCTCTTTACATTGCCAATAATCGATTTATATTTACAGGCTCAATCAACATTTATTGATCAATAAAAAATCATTACTTTTTAAAAATATATATTTCTGTTTTTCCTTTACAAAAATAAACTAATCCATGTTGAATAAAGAAAGTGAATTTAGACTCACTCATCCATAGAAAGTCATTATTTATAAAATACGATAATCCATCTTGGATAGGGTTGGACAGAATCAATAAAATCGTAAAATAAAACATTTATTAATCAATCAATATCTTAATCAATTTCTGATTTTAATTTAAAAATTCAATAAATCATGATGAATAGAAGAGAAAATTTGTGGGCTGTTCTAATTCCAATCCATTAAATCTATTAATAGGCAATTTATCAATATGGAATTAATTAAATTATTATTATTATAGGGAAATCAACTAAAGAAAATTTGTAAGAAATGTTTCAGAAAATATTTGAAATTTATTGTCCCCTTATTGACTTAGAGATCTCATTGTGTTTCGATAAGGAAATATTTTTTATAAAATTTTTTTTTAAAAAAAATGAAAATTATTGATTAATTAAAATTAATTAATCAATAAAAAATAATAAAAACTAACTGGAGTTTGAAAATTTGGGACTGAATTTAAATTGTGCTGTGAATTTGAGTTGGAGAAAACACTAACGTACGATCCAACCCGGGGCTTGTAATCATCATAGATATCGGCGTCATCGTCGTAGAAATTATCGTTCAACAAATCACAATCCTGTGTATCGATTGAACTGTCATAATTTTGGCTCGAGTAGAAAGCATTGGATTTCGAATTATTGCTATTGTTGGTGATGTTTTCCACATGTTTTTCCTGGGAATATTTGGAAATGTTGACGCTTTTGATGCTCCGTTGGACAATATAAGGAGTTGCAGTGGGGTTTTGGCGTATTTTGACAATTTGTCTTTGATTGGGAATCGTATTGATTATGATGGGTTCACGGGGCTCTAGCTTGGAGTTGCGAGAGAATTTATAAATCGTTTTTGGGGTTGCCTGAGTAACGGATTCGATTTTAGCTGACTTAAGTGGGTGGTGCTCAACGAAATCATCGTATAAGGCAAAGGATTTTTCACTAGATGAATCAATTGCCTGGAAGTCTCTTTTTTTAACTTTGCGTCCGACTGGACTGTTATTGTTACTACTCGTTGGACTACAGTCATCGGTTAGGTACGAGCTCGAGACCGAATTGGTGTGTGTCGGTTCCATTTTTATGGTGGATTTGGAAGGCTCTTCAAAAAGGTCATTGAATTCTAAATTGCGGTACAATTTAGTTATAAGTTTGATTAATTATACAAATCTACCAGATAAATGGCAATCGAAATCCAAAAATTTATCTTTATTTTTATCATTGTCAAAGTTTTGACAAGATAAGTCATCGACTATGGAATCCCAAGTCATATCATTTGAAATCATGGACAAGGTATCATTTGTCCATAAAAGCTTATCTGACAATAATGTATCCTGGAACAATAATAAGTCAACAATGTTACAATTTCTATTCTAACATTATTCAAGTCATTTGGCTCATTGTCAAACATTGAATCAATTTCGTTATGAAAATAAGTACAAGACATCAGGATAAAATGTGAGTGCCGCCTGATAATTTAAATTCAGTAATTATTTATTATGTAAACTAGATGTATTATAACAAAGTAATTTAATTAAATTATATTTAAATAATTCTTTTTTATAATTAATTCACTTCTATAGGGTAAAATTAAAATTTTAAAAATTTTTATTAAAAATTTTTATAACACTCAATATATTAAATTAATATTGTAATCCAGTAACTTCGGATAAAATAAAATGTCTTTTTTTATTATCACCAGATTTTATAATAGCCAATTTCCTTAAAATGGAACGTACAGTACTATTTAAAACTATTACCACACACTAATTTTACTAACATCAGACGTTATTATATTCGGGAAAAACTGTAATTAGATAATATCTATAAATTTAATAACTTTTATAATTTGCTTTAAAATCGGTCATTTACTTATTCAAAATCTGTAATAAATTCAGCTTTTAAGATTTCTGATTAATTTAGTTATAATTTTCCTGTGAATGCATAGTTACAAAAAACGGTTACTCATATTTTCACCATTGGGGCAACTGAACTGCGGCAAAGTTTAAACCAGGCTGCATTTGTCACGAATGATGGAGTTTTGGAGTTTCAATATATTTTCCTTGATTTTGTTTGACACAAATTTTCTATGCAGTTTTATGAATAACAACACAATTTTCGTATTTAGGTAAAATATACCATAGATCAGCGATATACATTTAAATGAAACCAGTTAAAGTGACCATTTTGGCGAATATTTTAGTAAGACTTTATCTTTTTGTTAGGTTTGTATAGTGGGTAATACGACTTACAAAATTAATATTGGTCACTGTTTCACTAAGTACCAGATTCAAAACGTAACCACAAATAAAACGGTATTTCGTGTGTCCAAATATATGAACATACAGGGACGGATCTAGCTTTTTGGGAGCCCAGGGCTTAAAAATACAAGGGACCCTACACGTATTTGCAATACGGTCATTATTTGTTTCTGCAGTTGCGTCTTATCACTACCGGTTAATAAAAATGACCCTGATCGTTCCTTAAGGTGATTAAGTGATGAAAATTAATCACGTTTTAATGTTATTTATTATTTTTTGTTGATTTTTAATAAATATTAGTAAATTTGTGTTTTAAATTTTTTGTGTTTCGATCTTTTCTTTTATAAGCCGTGCTTGGTATAGAATATTATATTATATTGGTATAGTATATGTCCGAGAGGTTGGGGCCCCTTGCGGATTTGGGCCCAGGGTTATAGCCCTATTAGCCCATATGTAGATTCGTCCCTGTGAACATATGAATACAAGGACTATTTTATAGTTGAAAATTGTTTAATTTGTATTAAATGTATTATTCACAGCAAAAGGCTTAAATTATCATTTAATTGTTTAAAATTTAATTAATGCTAATACCAAGAAAGTATCACTTTATATGAATAGTGTGTTTTTATTAAATTTTAAAGTGATGACAAAATTAATATTTTCTTTCCTCTCGTTGAATTATTTTCCTTAAGCAATTTCTTCTTTATTGTTCTTCTCTATCGTTATCTTAATTTACCTTGACCTAACCCTAACATTCTCACAAATATTATATCGACTGTTGTGTTTATTTATTTACAACTTTTACTCTTCATTCATGATTAAAGTTGAATCTTCTAATTATTTTTTACAATTGATTTTATTATATCACGAATACAATCAAGATTCTTTTTCATTCCACTTAACGATGAACATTTACTACTTTCAATATTTTACATTAATTGTCCACCGATACTTTCAAAATATCTCCTAATTGCTGATGACCCCAACTATCATAAAATCTCATTTTAATGAGATTTCAGTGATATTTTACAAGTAAAAAATGGGCCACTATGAATTGAAATGGTTTATATTGTTTTGTGCCAAAATTTAAACAGATATGGGAGATTTTTTAAAAAATTCCAATGGCTGCTTAAAAATAAAATTAAAATATTTATTCAAATTTTATGGAAGGAATTACTAATTAAAAGAAATATTATTCTATTTTGTATTTATATTCATCGAATCTTTTGGTATCTCAAAAAATAAATTATTTTTCTTCTTTATAAATAGATTTTAGCAAAAAGTGCATTCCTAAAAATATCAGTACCGCAATTTTCAAAAATTTACCGGATTTACAGAGATAGGCTCTATTTAGCGTATCCGAGCTGTCCTTGTTTCTACAGAAATAGGAAAGTATTGAATAATTAAATTTTAAACCCCCGATATATTTGATTTCATTACATAATATTTAAATTAATTTTTAATTGTTATTTTAATTGTTATTTTTAATTTCCTTGTGGTTTTCATTTTTAGAAAGTTCTGCTTTTTAATAAATTTTATTATGACACTAAATTGATCGAAAATAATTTATTCTTATTATTATAGCTGTCAATTAAAAATTTACCACCCAAACTCCCTATAACAAAGGAATTTTCACATCACAACTTTTGAGGTTCGATGTAATCGGCACAAAATTAAAGTGAAAATCAATAAAAACATAAGATTCACAATAATACAAAAATTAATTAAAAATTAAAAATAAATACATTGCGTGGAAACTGGCACGGTCGGATGACAAACAATGAGAAGAGTTCAAATATAATAAAAATCAAATCAATGGGGTCTTCTCAGAAGGAAATATTTACAAAAATACTAAAATTAATTAAAAATTAATTATGTAATGGAAAACCCGAACAGTGTGAGAAAATTCGAGTGATCAACAACATTATTTAATTAAGTCATGCCAAATTAAGGAATGAGAAAAGCCCGAGAGAAAACAAATCCCGACAATAAATTATATTCGGGGAAAATTATCATAAAAATAAATGAATTGTCCAAAAACCTAAAAGCTCCAAATTATAAGGAAATATGTGAGCATGGGGAAGCCAGGATAGATAGATGTAATATTCGTGTTGAGGATACCTAAATAACAAATTTATAAATGAATAAATAAAATTATTTGGAGAAGATCGTCATGACAAACGGGAAGATCTATGGGAAATCAGAAAAGAAAACCGAAGCAAAAAAGAAATGAGAAATGAGAAAGAAGAATGAAACAAAAAAAATCAGACATAAAAACAAAAACAAAGGTCAGTACTAATTAATTAGTACAGAAAGGAAAAGGAATTTCGAAATCGGGAAAATAGGAAAGACAACAATATTTTTATATCGACAGCTTGTCAGAAATAACGGGAACAAAACAAAACATAGACAGGAGTCGCAAAAGGGAAAATTAGAAAATATCTCGACACCTGTCAAAGATAACTCAGTCGCAGGGAAAATTGGGAAATCATGTTGGAGAAAAAATGGGGAATTGAAGATAAACTGAAGTGCCACAAATTGACGAGGTATAGAAGGAGGTGGCACAGCAGAAGCAAGCAAAAATATAGAGAGGACAATTTAGAAAATTAAGAGAATACGTGGGAGAATTGTATTAGCGAACAGTTTGGAGGAACAATTGAGAGAATAATTTGGAAGAAAATTTGAATAAAACTGAAGCAGAGAAACTAAAGAGAAAACAGAAATAAATAGAAGCAGCAAGAGTTATTTAGTTGATAATAGAGTGAAGTTCGGCGAGTAAAGCCAAGTCAAATTCAGAAAACAACCAGTTAACATTTTTGTCAAATCAGGATTATACGACCGTGCTATTCCTCACCAGTGTTGTAATAAGCACTGTATAATCGATAGTTAGCTAGTTGAACAATTGTATCATTGTGAAAATATTTGTGATATTCAATAAATTTTCCAGTGTTAATTGTTATTTGTAGGACAGTCAAATACACGCTTGAAGTCAGAGTAAGAATTCTAATTTTATCACCAACTTAATAACCCAACATTCCGGTGATATTCGTAATTAGGCCTATTCTAAAAGTTTAAAAAGGAGATGATAATGGTATTAACTGTATTTAGGTAATTGTATTCATTATATTCATGGGTTAAGGTAATGATAATTAATAATAAATTAGTCAATTCATTTTTGAATTTAAAAATGAATATATTTTTGGAGAACAAGTAGAAACAAGTGGCAACTGAAAAACAAATACGAATGGAAAAATTTTAATTTATGCAGCCCGACCAAGTTTGAATACAAAAATATATATTAATCAATGAAATAAAATAATTTTTGACACTATCAATCTTCACAAATAGGAAAACAGAATTCACAGTTTGGCAAAAGAATTATTAATAAAAAATAAACTAATGAATTGAAGCTTTTTTGGTACATTAACTCGGGAATCCGACAATAAAAAGTGAGACCTGATTAAAATAAATTAGAGGTAGATAAAAATTGTTAATTTAATTTAGATTGCCATTCTAAGTCATAAATTAAGTCAGAATTTCTAAAAAACGATTGAAGGAAAGATAAAAAAATAAAACTATAACTAAAACAATCATTGAATAGAGAAAAAACTTGAAGTAATGACATTAGTTGGAGATATTCATAAGTTATTAATAACAGTTAAGTTTACAAATAAGTTGGAAGGTAAATAATCTAAACTAAAATTAGATTGTTATTCAGCCTAAAAACAAAATTTTAAAAATCCTTGATTGATATTAACATAAATTAACCGAAAGTCCTTAAAGTACATTATTTATGAAAATTGTAAATCAAAATAATAAGAAATTAATAAATAAATTTATCAAAATGAATACCTTTGTTTAATTAAGACGCTTTAATAATATTAGGTGCATTAATTTTCAAATTTATTTATTAATTTTAATATTTTCTTAATTCTAATTTAAAAAAATAATAAATTATTTGATTAAATTTCATAGTCTATTTATTTTATTTATTTTTACATAGATAAATTCTCAGTTTATATTGAAATGTCCAATTTTTTTTCAACTTTATTAGGTAAATTAATTAATAGTAATTATTTTAAAATACTCTACTTAGGAATTATGTACTTTATATATTCTGTTCAATCGACAGTAGATGTTAGGTTTAATATTCCAAATCAAATTCCTCTAAATGTTCCGTATAAATTAGTGATTCAAAATTTAGATTATAATGCAAAATTTCCTTATGATAATTTTGTGCTTACTATTGAATTAAGAGATCCCGTTACTGATAAAAGTGTAGGTGTTTGTGAAATCACATCATTAGATTATCTTGGAGAATACTATCGTGGATTTTCTGTTAAAAAATTTGTTGTCGGAAAAGATAATATGTCAATGATGTTGACTTTCAGTTCAGAAGCATTTAATAAAAAATTCGTCATTCGATATGGATCAGCAAAAGATGACAACGAGATTCAAATGTTTATTGAAAGCATAAAAAAAGGAATAATTTACAGCAGAAATCTCAACTTATATTTACAATACAAAATCACTTTGGACGCAAAACCAGATTTAGGAGTCGTTAATCCGGGAGATTTGAAGGAATTAGAGTTCCAATTGATTCCAGAGAAATATGGTTTAATTACCTGTAAAGCGACAGATGGGTTACCGAAGAGTCGCGTCAAGTTCGTCAATGGATATATTTTGAAAGGCTCGACAATCACGGATTTAAATGATGAAATGACCAGTTTGAAGTGGAAAGTTTTACTGGAAGATCACGGGAAAATAATTCAATGCCAAGCTGGCAACAATATGCAAAACGTTACAATTAACGTTTACCGTAAGTGGAGCTTTAATTTATAATTTATAATTAAATTAATTAATTAAATAAACTTTTATAAAATTTAAAATAATTTTTAAAATTAAAAAAATTTTTTTTTAAATTTTAATTTTTTTAAAAATTATTTATTTTTATTTTAATTATTAAAAATTATTATTAAATTCAAATGAAAGAAAATCGTGTTTAATTAATGGGAAATTTATGGGAAATTATTTAATTAATAAATTAAATGAAAGGAATACCAAAACATTCACCCAAGGGGGACAATGGTGCGCAATTTCCATTTCTAGATATTTTCTGGGGTTTCGGGTCTCTAGTTACTTCTGAGTTAATAATGAACGATTTAGATCGTTTTAAAAAATGAATTTGATATTTTTCACAATGTTACCGTGAGAATCAATTTGATTGGTCGAGAAATAATATTATAAAAATTTATAAATAAAAGCTTCAAAAATCAAAATAAAACGCGGATATCTATTAGAATTGATGTATTTTTAATGTAGAAATCATTTTTTATATATATTTGATAAATAGCAACAAGTGCTATAGCAACGATGTAACAATGGAGTAGCGAAATTGAGGCACATTTTCATATGAGAATTATTTAATTAAATTGACCGAAATTTATAATTAATAATATTTAATCAATAAAAATTTAATCAGTAAAAATAGAAAATGATAAAATAAATCCAATAGGTCAATCACAAATGCGTGATTTTGTCAGCCCTTCTAGCAATAGAATATAATTATAATGGGGAGGCTGGAAAATGAATATTACAGATCTCACTGCCAAATTTACCAAAAAGCTATAAATTATATTTTATTATAAATATAAAATGAAATATTTTCTTGATTTATAAAATTAAAAAAATCAATTTTAAATTGTATTGATTTCTTATTTTTGCATAACTTATTATTATTAAATATTAAATATTTATTATTATTATTAATTATTATTTATATTTATTATTCTTATTTATTATTTATATTTATTATTATTAATATTATTATTATTATTTATGTTTATTATTTATTATTATTATTATTATTATTATTATTATTATTATTATTATTATTATTATTATTCTTTATTATTATTATTTATATTATTATTATTTATTATTTATTTTTATTATTAATTATTATTATTAATTATTATTTTTAATTATTATTATTATTATTATTTTTATTTATAATTAATTTTTATTATTATTTATTATTTTTATTATTATTAATATTATTATTATTAATATTATTATTATTTATTTTTATTATTAATTATTATTATTATTATTATTATTATTATTATTATTATTATTATTATTATTATTATTATTATTTTTATTTATAATTAATTTTTATTATTATTTATTATTTTTAATAATTATTATTTATTATTTTTTATTATTATTCTTATTATATATTATATATTATTATTAATAAATAATATTTATTATTATTTATTATTATTATATATTATTATTAATAAATAATATTTATTATTATTAATTATTATTATTTATAATTAATTATTATTATTATTATTATTATTATTATTATTATTATTATTATTATTATTATTATTATTATTATTATTATTTTCATTATTTATAATTAATTTTTATTATTATTTATTATTTTTTAATAATTATTATTTATATTTATTATTAATATTATTATTATTTATTATTATTTATTTTTATTATTAATTATTATTATTATTTATTATTTATTATTATTATTTTTATTTATAATTAATTTTTATTATTATTTATTATTTTTATAATTATTATTTATTATTATTATTAATATTATTTTCATTATTTATAATTAATTATTATTATTATTTATTATTTTTAATAATTATTATTTATTATTTTTTATTATTATTCTTATTATATATTATATATTATTATTAATAAATAATATTTATTATTATTAATTATTATTATTTATAATTAATTATTATTATTATTATTATTATTATTATTATTATTATTATTATTATTATTATTATTATTATTATTATTATTATTATTATTATTATTATTATTATTATTATTATTATTTTATATTGAAATATTTTTTGTTGTCATATTTCAAATGAATCAAATAGCTAAAATAGAGATCTGAAAGATCATAAAAGGAATCAAATTATTATTTGCTATCGCTTTCGGTGTTTGACAATGCAAATATCAGAAAATAATTATTGCACATTTGAGTAAACTTTCACCAGTTGCATAGAAACATTAATTATTACGTAACACACATTTTCATATGCAATATTGACCGAGTTGCGATTCCTTCACCATTTACATCAAATATATATTCATATAGATTCCCAGAGCTCAGCATCGAATAATTATAATGTTTGCATAATAATCGATTATCCATCAAATTCCACAGCTAACATAAACACATGGAAAAATTTTACTTTTCCAAATTGCACGTGCAAAAGTTACAAAGAATATTTGATCGCTTTTACTCCTTCCAATGAAACGTAAACAAATGCTGGCTATTCGGTAAATATTGAAATCGTAAACTCTTACATAATCGGATCAAAATAATCATTAGTAAACAAATCTTTATTCATAAATCGTTACGCAATATAATCAAATCCTATAATTCCATAAAACAAAACCAGCAATTATCGTGAATTTATTGAGTAAAACGTGCACATGGTGATTCTATTCATTGATCAATCAAAAAATGTCAAATATTATAAAGCTGGTGTTTAAAATCTTACAAAGACGCTTCCGAAACCTCGTTTAGCAAACTACACAATCATTCCATCAATATTCGTCCATTTTTCTCTATTTTTTCAATCATAATTAATCATCCAATAAAATTAAGTGTCACTATATTAGCAAATGATTGGTTAAATAAATTAAATGTTAAAAGAAAACAAAAGCAGATTAAAAGTGAACAAAAAATAAAGGATTTTACTGTTAGTACACTTTATAAGTGCCTTGTGTAAAACTATTTAAGATTTAATTGAAAATAGTCACTGAAATCCTGTTTTATCTTCATAATCTTTTGCCTCTTTTCGTGTAAGGCTTCCTTTAATTTACCTTCCTTCGTTTCACCAGTAAACAATACTTTAACAATCCCACCAACAACATTGAATCGTTTTGTTTTAGTACAAATCAGCTTTGGCAACAATTGTAGACTTTTCTCTTTAAAATGATAATAATCCATTTTTCATCACCAATTACAATTCTATCCAAAAAAGCTGACATTCTTGACCGCTAAGTAATAAGGAACAAGCACAATATCGGCCTAGCAATTTCTTTTCACTTAATTTGTGAGGTACCCAAACATTCAGCTTACAAATCTTAAACAATGAAAGACTTATATGGCCAACTCCAAGGTTTGCTGCTAAGTTTTGTGGCGTTTCCTTTATTATTGCCACTAATATTTGGTCCACCAGAACATGGAGTATCAATTTTAACATGTACACTACTTAATTGACTAACAACATTGTCGACTATAAAACACTCCATATTTGCACTCTTTAATAATTGTATTAATACTATTTTTTATAACAATTTTCACAAATACTCATCCAAATATGACTAATACTTATTCGTTGAATACTTATACAGCACAAACTTAATTTTTCCAAGATCTCTCAATTCTTTTTTAGCTGATTTTTCTAATTGAATCGTTCTTTATTCTTCTCTTGTTGTCAATTATATACAAAGGAAATTTAGATTATATCGGAAAATAAATGAAATATTAAAATAATAGGAAAACGGGTGAAGAGTGAACCAAAATAAAAGAACTCCATAGTAGACGGGAAAATTATAAATGTCCTTAGGTTTTTCGACAAAGTTAAATAGAAAGTAAAACAACAAAATTCGATCCAATTCTCCTTTGACACGTATTGTAAATATTGATATATTAGCTCTGTTTGTTATTGGCCTAGGAATTATATAAAAAAGTCTCCTTTGTATTTATTTTTCAATAGATGAAGTAAATTTGTAGTTAGTTATAAATGAAATTGACGTTCGATATGAGTATCAAAAAATATGAAATTAATCACATTTGGTATTGTTAATATTTTTAAAAATAGATTATTATTTCTGCTGGATTTTCTCATTTATTGCTTTTAAAATTCCCATATTAGTCAATAATTTTTCAAATTTGCACTGCAATGAAACTTTAATCCGTAAGCTCCAGAAATAATGCTTTTCCTCAATCATTGTTTTTTTTTACTAATTCCCACTGAAAAGGATAAATTGAGATTTCATCGTATTACATTATTTATGTTTAATATTGTTTTTTTGTCAATAAAAGTCCAGATTTTATAGATTTTATTATGCACTAGCAAATTATCTTTTAAAATGAGATTGTTTTTTTCTTTATTTTAAAGACTTTTTAAAATTATTCATGTTTTATTTAAGAATTCATCAACATTACAATTTTCAACAAATGTAATTTTAGGGTAGCAAAAACAAACAGCGATTCAGGGCCTCATAGAGACATATTCCCATATAGAATAAAAACACAATTAAATTGATAAAACCATCAATCACTAAAAACGTGCTACAAGTTGTAAGAATAAAAAGATTTAGTAAAAATAGAAAATGATAAAATAAATCCAATAGGTCAATCACAAATGAACATATTTAGCCAGCCCTTCTAGCAATAGAATATAATTATAATGAGGAGTCAAGAAAAGTGAATATTACAGATTTCATTGTCAAAAGGCTTGAAATAAACTATAAAATATATTTTATTATAAATATAAAATGAAATATTTTATTGATTTAAATAAAATCAATTTTAAATTGTATTGATTTCTTATACAAAAATTTCTTAATATTTGTTTAAACTTCCTCAAATCATTACCTAACGCATTTCATTCGTTCAAAATGTTCAACTGCCAATGGGGACTCGGAATAAATATTGCTTGCGACCCTAAAATTCGTAGTTACGTCAATGTATGAGTTTAATTTTGAAATTGACATCAACTACTCCAAAGGATAATACAAGTATCGCGTTATCTTGAGGTTCATAGCCGTCTCATTAATACTGCCATAAAAATGTCTTATTCTCATCGCCTCTACAACGATATACTTGCTTAGTAATGAAATTTTTTAAAATAAATTATCAAATAGAAAATGGTTCATCTTTTTTTCGTTTTTACAATTTCGGGATTTTATGAAAATATTTAAATAAAATCTTCCTGAAATTCATTGACATCGGTTGAAATGGAAATCAGAGTCCAAAATAGTTCAATTTAATGAATTTTATCTATTGAAACAATTTCTGATCAAGATGGAATTAAAGATATCCTTTATTAGTTTTTCTCACGAAAAGATGAATAGTTAGGAAACGGATGATTTATATAGAAAGTGTTAGATGTTAAAATAAATAGAAAAAGTTCAAGTTTCAAAATGGAATAAAATTATGCTTTAAACATAGACTATATAGTCTATTAATTCCGCGTGCAATTAAAATACCAGTAGCTATGCAACAATATGTTAGAAAGAATATGTAAAAAACTAAAGAAAGAAGAAACACAATAATTTTTTATCATCATATTTACTAATACAAAAGAAATACGATTCTGGAGATCCCTAATAACATTTTCGACATGTTTTTCAGAAATGCCAGCAATCACATCAGTCAGATACATCAAGTTTTCTAATCCCCTCTACTGGTTCTTTCTTTCATTCTCCCCCAACCAATTATCCCTCACATAATCGCAAGTTGTGTAGGATTGTCCAATAAAATTTTATTAGAAAAATGCCTTGCTAACGCGAAATTTCTTTTTCAAATATATTTCGGTTTTAAAATCAAAAAGTTGATTCGATTTGGATATTTTTCTTAAATTTCCGATCAAGTTTTTATTAAGGCAACTGAGCAAAATAAAATAATAAATCGAATTTTCTCCAATGAAATTTATTTGAATTTAAAAATTAAAATGACCAATCTAATTTAAAATGATTACTTTCTCTGAAATTGAATTTCTGTTTCGATTAATTTTAATCAAATCAACGATGCGAATATTTTGTTTGAATAAATAGTATTACTTATTAAGTTAGATCATTTTTTTTGTAATAAAAATTTTATAATAAAATAATTAAATTTTCGTTTTTTAAAATTTTTATAGATTTTTTCTGACTGTATTTTTAAAATTTAGGAATAAGCGGTTAAAATTACATTTGTTTTTTTGAAACATCTAAGAAATTACGTAGTTAGACCAAGAGAACAAATATAAGTCAAGTTTAGTTACATCAAAAATCCTGTTATTTGGTAAGGATAAAATGACCAAAAACAATATTTGCATTATAAACAGTTAACATAAAAGTATAAACATTTAATTTGTTAACCGGAAATTAATTCATTTAAAGTGCATTTGTGAATTCTAATTAACCAATTAACATTTCGAAATACTATATTTTGTAATTGTCTATTATTTGCCATTAGTTTCAGTAAAGATCCTATACTCTATTTAGTGACTACATTCTTCCATATGACAACCATTATCTATTCAACTTAAAATTACACTTAAAATGATTATCCCCACTCATTCTCTACTTTTCCTAATTTATAACTGATTCCGCGAACTGATCTAACTGTAATTTTTCTGAATAAATTTGTATGAAATTCAGCAGTTATTAGAATCACGACCAAATCTTCAATAGTAAAGTTTAACGATTAAACACGTTACTTTTTACACAGTTTCACAATTTAGAATTTGAAAATTAGTATATATAAAAAGAAATTTAAACAAATATAAATATTGATTTTTAATAAATGTAAATAATCGAATATATAGATATTTCAATATTTTAACTGAGAGAATTGACCCAGAATTTAACAACTTGAGCATTAAAGAATATATTCATTGTTGAATGATACGGAGACTCTAACCCCTACAAATGGCATGGTAGTAATTATGAACAATTCATTATTCAAAAGAATAGTAACTTATGAATCATTGAAGTCTATGGGGAGAATAAGATTCGTTATCCAGTCGAGTTTTTGTATATCCCTAAATTAAATTACACCAGACTTTATTTAGGGAGCGAAAAATAGTATTACTACACAATATTAAACCTAAAAACGGCTAACTCTTTTTATATTTTATATTGTAACTTTTAATATTATGCTAATTATAAATAATGTAAAAAGTGAAACATAGTAATTTATATTTCTTATATATATAATAAGAAATTTAAATAAATTTAAATATTGATTTTTAATAAATGTAAATAATGATTTTTAATAAATGTAAATAATCGAATATATTATAAATTTATTAAATAATAGTTTTAAACATGCAAATTATAATAAAAATGAAATAGCTAACACCATCACAACTAAAATATCTTAGTAAATTCCAAAATATATATTTTGAATCAAAGTATTTTATAAAATTCATAACACATTTCCGAGCTTCCTTTTATTAAACAATGCCCCGTTTAAGAGTCTTTTTTAACCTTTTCACACTCGTCCAACTTTTATCTAATTTTGACTATATCGTTATCTAAAGCCATTTTATTTTCATAACTTAAATAATTGAAACGTTAAAAATTTCTCTATTCCAAAATAGACAATTGGTATAAAAGAATCTTGATTACAAAAAATTTTCATATTGATTAATGACGATTAATTAATTAGAATTTTGTGTAAATATTCCCCATAAATCCGATCTGACATTTTCAAACCCAGAAAGAAACAACCCCGCCCATTTCTGACTTTCCAAAGTGTAATAAATTTAATGAGCGGTTGAGAAATCTGTCTGTGTATTCATTCTGGAGAATCTATTAATTCATTCTTGATTAGCCATGCATATTATTTGTGTTTCATTTACTGGAAATTTTAAATAATCTATCTAATATAGCTTCAAAGAGGAATACAATAGGAATAATAAATTTCTGCAGGTCTAATTTTGTCTGGCATTCTTTAGGATTTGCCTGCCACGATAATTTTTATTGGAGCTTAAACCATATAAGTCTGACAACTTTGATTCAAAATGGGTTTCGAACGTTCTTAATTCTACTTCATCAAATATGACAAATATTTCCTCTACCACAATTTTTTATCTTTTATCTTAATGAAAATAAATGAAATATTAAAATAAGATAACAGATGACATAATAAAATAAAAGATTTTACCGATAGAAAGAAAATAGATACATTTAGATTGGCCTGGACTTTTACCAGACCCGAATATAATATAAGACTTAAAATATCAAACCTGAAAGATGATTCAAGTTACAGGCCTTGTCATAAATGCAAAATCAGATATTACAATTATTTGACTCATCAAACATCTTTTAAACAGTTAACATTTTAGAGAGTTTTAAAGTGCTATAATATTCAGAGAATCAATCTAATTCAAAAGAGATATAAATGAATACAAAGTTGCGAAATATTTTTTTAAATTGTTGACCAAAATAAATTAAACACACAAAAAATATTTCATGAACAAAATAAAACACAAAAACATTTTTAAAATTTTCTAACAAAAGAACTCAAAATAACAATTTTAACACTTATAACATTTTCCAAAAAACTGTGTAAAAAAATGTTGTCAAGGAAAATACATACTCCAAATTTTCTATAACATGTCAGGCAAAGCTTGAGTAAAACAGTTTTCTCATACTAGAGGGGTTTCTTTGTTCTTGAATGTTCACTTCCCTCTACTCATATGATCTCAACTTTATATAATTTATATACGTAATCAAACACCTTTTTTTTCATTTATCTTTAAAGCTTTTGAAACACTATTTTCCCTTAAATTTTCCTATAAATTTATTTATTATTCTTACTACTTTCATCTTCATTTCTTAAAAGTTTTATTCCTTTCGACAACGGTTGCGTATCACTGGAATAGACCAATAAATTAAATTAAATCTAAACACAAAATTTCAGCAATCTTTATCAAGTGTCTGTTTAACACTGTAGCTGACTAAAATTTGATAATAGCGGCCCGAAACGAAAGAATCTTTAAGAAATATGGAGTATATATTATTATCTAAAAATTAAGTCAAGAATATTTTTAAACATCTAACCATAACACTTGATAAAGACAGTATAGAAAATGTGTTACATAGGGAAAAAATTGGTGTCTAGTAGTCATGGAAATAAATAAAATGAAAAAAACAGGTCAAAGGTGAACAAAAAATATAGGATTTTACTATTATCCATATCAAGTATTAAAAACATATTTTATTCATTTTAATATATTTGTGATATGTAAATGTTTAAATTTCATATTTCGTAAATTAAACAATTTGTTTCTATCTTTTTTCTTTTCATTTAGTTTTAATAATTACTTTCTACTAGATGTATTTTTCTCAACTTTAAGGTAGCGTGTTTGACATTTCACTAGGAATTCCACAAAAAACTTGATAAAATTCACCTAAAATCAATGTACAGTGCAAAATATAACAGTTTGATATTATTTTAAAAAAAAGATTTTTCTTTTTTTCTTTACTGGGGAACCATAAAAAATTTCGTATTAACATGCGATTAGTCATAACCATTTGTACAATATGATATACTTTTATTTGACTACCAATTTCATTACTGTTGAATACTGTTTCGGTTTTTTATAAACTAAGAATAACCAGACTTGCGCTAACGCCTGCTTTTCCAGTGTCACAAAACAATATCAATGTCGTATAATGTGTCATTATTTCATTTAGTTAAAATTATTTATTAATTATTTATCATACAATCAACTGATGACCAACGAAAAGTTATTTTTATTTTATATTTTGGCCTTTTTATAAAATCATGTTATAGTTATAATTATTAAAATATTATTTTAATTGTAAATATCTCAAATAAACTGAAACACAATTTAAACAAAAATGGAAAATCTTTAACCACATGGTGCTCATCGTAAGTTATTGGTATTGAAGTACGTTTAATCTTATATTTTAGAAAACGACAATGATTTAAAACAATTTTTTAAAAATATTTAATTTTAGTATTTTAAAAATAGTTTTTAAAATCTAAATTTTCAGATGTTTTCAAGAATAAATCTTAGAGACTTATAAGCCTAAATTTTAAGTTAATATATAAATATGTAATGTCATACATATTTAAGACAGGACTAATCATTTCTGTGTTAGAATTTAGGAAGGTTTGAGTAATTATTCACATATTACAACTCGCAAAGGAATAGTTTATTATACAATTACATATTATGATTCATGGAAGAAATTAAGTAATACCCTGAGCATTCAATCATATATTATCTAATATATATGATTTGTCATTCAGACAATAGCTTATAACTTTCAATTATACAATATAACACTTGTTGCTTTTTTTACGGTCTTAGCACGAATTCTTATAATTTAAGATTTAAACAATTAAAAATATTGATTTTTAATAAATGTAAATAATCGAATATATTAAAAATTTATGAAATACTATTTATAAAATCTTAACTAAAGTATAAAGTATATGAAATAGCCAACGCAATTATTAAAACTGATTTGTCACAGACACATTTTTTAATCAAATATTTTTATAAACGAACACATTTAAATTTTTATAATTAAAAAATGACCGTACTAAATGATTGCTGCTCATTTTTGTCTCTATATAGGTATTTTTTATTATAAGGTTGTACGTAATGTATGGGTGTTTGTAATTTATTTTCTCAATAAAATTATTTTTTGCATTACAATAGTAAATACCCTTAATTTTTGTCCTTATTTCAAATGTGTGTTTTTTTTTATATTTATAAATTAATTATACTTTATAATAGACCTTAATTTATGACTAAATATTAAAAAATGGACAGATAAATATTGAGAATTAAACGCCGAAGACGCTGCTGAATTAAATTTTTAAAAAATGAATAGCAGATAAAATAGAGAGATAAAATAGTAAATGATGGGAACTAATTTCATTTTATAAGGAATACATAAAAGTTCATTGACCATAAACTTATAAAAGTCAAAGAAAAAATATAAAAACACTAATTTATGATTATTTGTCATTTTAGCATATAAAATGCATATAAAAAATGAAAATATGTGGCAAATAATATAACAATGTATGTTTAATTTAACAATTATTGAAACTGAATTGTAAAAATTCCAAAAAAAAAACCAAATTTCATAAATTTATGAAATTTGATGACGAATTAAAAGTCATTTATTGATTTGCACACCAATCTGTATTATAGAGGATTTTATTCCACGAAACAAAGTATATTGTTCGTGGCGTTCTTGACACTGTATTACTATTTTCATCTTATTACAATTATTTTTTCCAAGCCACGAAACTACTGTTCTATAATGAGTACTTATACCAGTATATAATAATATCAAAAAAATCTTATCCTTCTCTTTATTGATCTATTATTTTCATTTCTAATTTCTTTTATCTTCATCTCAGACTAAATATCTATTTTGTTATTTATTTAACATGAATTTTCAAGACCGTCTAATTCAACTGGTTTTTTGATATATAATACTTCAATTAGTCTAAAAATGTGATTACTAACTTTGATTATTTAGTAAATAGGAAAAAATGAAATAATTAACAATGCTGCGATATGATGTATCAATCTGCATATTCAATAATATAAAAAAGTTCCAGGCATCTGTAATGAAAATAATCTAAAAACAACTAAACTAAGTAGTATTATGATTCGATAATTTACAGTGTTTGTTTATTTTTATATTTTTGTTGTTTAATACGCAATGATTTGTTTATATATTTACAACTGTGTGAAATCATTTCCTATAAATTTATTAAAGCATAAATTGTGAATAATGAAACTAAATTAAAGACCAACATTTTGAATGTATGTTTGTAAAATTAGAACACTTTGGGAATTTCACAAATGTCAAAATAAAACTAATGGTCTGTTTTCATCGAAAAGTGTCTTCTATAATATTAAAGAAACAATATCCTTATATTATAGAAACACACAAACTTACCTGTTTGTTGATTTTTGATGGTGCATGGAATATACCGCGTTGCAATTGATAAAAATCGTCTATAATAGAGGAAAATTAATAAATTATACACCAAAGCGCATGAATTGCGTTACATTTAGTCATAAATTAAGGTCTTCTATAAGGCATAATTAATTTATTTATAGAAAAAATATTCACACCTACTTGATATAAATACAAAAATTAAAGATATTTACTATAGAAAGGGAGACAAATAATTTTGGTAACAAAAATAAAATACAAACATAAATACACTTCACACAACAACTCTAATAAAAAACACACGGACAAAAATTATGGACAGCAACTATTTATTACTGGATTTTTTAATTATAAAATGTAATTTGAAGAATTTTCAAGCGTTTTATCACATTCCACCTTTCCACAAGTAAAAGATAAGCAATAGAGAGTAATGTAAATCATTATTTATAAATTTCAAAAATTACTGGGAAAAGCATCGAAAAATGTAATTTATGATTGAAATATTAAATTATAAGTTAATTTTTTTTAAATACTGTGAAATTGAAAAAGTCACGGAACAAGGGAAAAATTACTGCAATCACATAAAAATATTTCCCCGAAATTATTTGTAATTAGAAACATTTTATAATGACTTCAAAAATGTATTTAAAATAGGGTTGTTAAACGAAAATCGGAAATCCGATTTTCGATTTTGAAAACGATTATCGGTTTCTTTATTTCACAAAACGATAATCGGTTTTGTTTGTCTTTTACATATTATACAGATAAATTGAATGCCGGGAATTTAATTTTGTTCATTGTTTACTACTGTATCCATTCAATTTTACCGACAGAAAGGGGCAGTTTTTTTCAACTCGTCAAAACTCCTTACAACGTGTTTGTACATGAGTCAATCTTTTCAATTATCCCATTCCTGTAACAACGGCAAGAGGTTGCTCTAGTATTCCAACATATCTCACCGACTGACCAGTTATTTGTCAGTTGATGTCCGTAATCGGCAACCGCTGATTTGTTTTATACAGCCCCTGACAGGTACTGTGCCCATTAAATCTTTTAATCGGGACCAGCTGAGGCCAAGGTTGTGGTTGTGTGTTTTAGTATTTGCATTTTGCCGGTTTTGTTTGGCAACCTGATATTTGTTGCCGAAATCGGCCACCAAAGATTTGATTACTGCAGTCCATAACAGAAGCTTAGCTATTAACCCCCTTGACAGGGACTAGATGTGGCCGAGGTCGGCGATTTTGTGTTTAGTCCGTGAAGGTCTATTTTGCAATCTGATATCTTGCATCTGCGAACCGGTTAAAAGTTTATTCTGGTTTTAACTTAAAACCAGAATAAACTGAATTGCATACCGCATCATCTTCATGAAAGCCAGATGTAAAGAGATCGAAAGACATGTGCCATTCCTCGAATCATAAGGTTTAGTTGTTTACCCATTGAAATATGGAAGAGAGTTGGACACTAGGATAAACTTCAAGTTTGGGTGACGACCATTCTCAAATTTATTCAGTTTGTTGATCTTTTGACAATGTCTAAGAGGCTGCTCAGGTCGAAGTAAATTGATTTTCGGGATTTTAATTTATGACAAGATTTTGGAAAGTCCAATCCATGGTTCAAATCTACTATAAACATATAAACTGTTATATAATTTCCATTCATTCAGTTAGTTGCTCTTGTAGTAGCTGTTATTAATCCATATAATTGAAAATTGCGGTTTAGTTTGAATATTACGTAATATTCAATAAACATTTTTTATATTATCTAAATCAATACAAAATCAGTTTAAATTTATGGGTTTCCGTCTAAATAAGTCTGACGTCTGGGACAATTTTGATAAAATTTCGGCGACGATGGCACAATGTAAGCTCTGTGCACAGCAAATAAGTAGGAGTGGAGGTACTACGACTGGTTTGCATGCACATTTGCGTAGCAAACATGGTGGATTAACAACATCTTCAAATACTCAAACACGATTGACTGCATTGATTACAACACAAAGAAATTGTCCGAGTAGTAAACAGGAAAAAATTACGGCTGCTGTTGCGAGATTAATTTCCGAAAATATGTTGGCAATTTCGCTCGTGGAATCGAAATCCTTCCGTGAATTGATGGCGATAGTGGATCCAGGATATCGTCCTCCGTGTCGTCAGACGATGACAGCACGACTAACAGCAATGAAAAATAATTTAGTGGTCAAAATGTCGAAATATATCCATGAAAATGTCAAGGACATTGCGATCACTACCGACATCTGGACTAGTGTCACCAATGAAGCTTATCTCAGTTTTACTGCAAGCTACATTGATACAGACTGGAATATGATGACGCCTGTTCTTGGAACAATTCTGATGACTCAACGCCACACACAAGCCGTCATTGCTGACCATCTATGTAGTATAGCTGATGAATGGTCAATAAAAGAAAAAATTGTTGCATGTGTCCATGATGGTGCATCCAACATCAATCATGCAGGCAATCTCAATGGATGGTTTGACGTTCACTGTGCGGCGCATAAATTGCAACTTTGCATCAATAATGCAATGGGCTCCCATGTTGTCACGGATCATCAAATTTCCAAATGTATATCAGCTGCAGCACGACTAGTCGGACATTTCTCACATAGCCCAATGGCAACGGGGGAGCTCCTGAAAAGACAGTTGTCCATGGACAAGGATAAAACGCCACTAAAACTTATTCAGCACTGTAAGACTCGTTGGAACAGCGTCTATGACATGTTTGAACGACTAGTAGAACTGAGATGGCCAGTAGTTGCAGTATTGAGCGACAAAAACGTGGTGAAATTGAACGATGCCAAAACGTTGGGCATGAAGGACGATTATTGGCAACTGATGACTGAATTGCTCCCTGTTTTAAAAGCGTTGCAGATCGTGACGTCCGTCATGTCAGCCGAAAGCCAGCCATCAGCCTCTTGTGTTTTTCCCATGTTATGGGGACTCATGAAAAATCATTTAACCATTAAAGAAGAAGATTCTGACATTATGGGTGAATTTAAGAGAGATCTTGCTAAGAATATTTCACGTCGTTTTGGATTAGAAAATAATGAAACAGCAAAAAACGAATGCGTTGTTGCATCAATTCTCGATCCGATGTATAAGCATCTTCCTGGATTTCCGGACGATTTCAAAAAGCTGGCGTATGAAAATGTCCGTCATCTCATCAGACAGCTGCCAGATTACCCCGAACAGCCGAAGACGAGTCGGGATGAAGATAACATGATCCCACCAACTAAAAGATCACGACCAAATCATGATGCAGTTATGTTTCTCCTTGGTGATAGTGCAGCACAACAGGCGCCAGAGGAATCCGACTTTGAATATTACGTCAAATCATCATGGTCGACAAACTCAAGTGAAACAGCCCTGGAGTGGTGGAAACATAATATGAAACTTTTCCCCAAAACAGCTATTCTTGCCCGGAAGTTCTTATGCATTCCTGCAACCTCAGTGCAATCGGAACGATTATTTTCGGCCACTGGACGTCTGATAACCAAGCTTCGTAACCGGCTCCTTCCAGATCATGCAGAATCTTTGGTCTTTTTGAATATGAACCAGGACTTGTCTGATATTTAAAAATAAAATCGAATTTAGTACTTACTTTTAAATGTTTACACTTTGGAATCTTTGTTTTTGATATCTATGGTTTCGATATGTTTATGTTTAATTTTAAAATAAGGCCGCCGCAGCACCGGAAAGTTTTATTTTGATTTATACTTTAGTATATACAGGGAAAATTACCGAAGAAATTGAAAACAAATTTACTTATATGCTTTAACTTTCTACATAAACAGTCAGTTCATATTCTCCTTGTGTGTGGTATAAACTTTGAATAAAACTAATTATACTATACACGTGCGTGAATAGTAATAATGTAAGTAGCTTTGGTTATGCAAAGTGCAAACGATAATCGGTTTAAAATCGGATTTATACAAACGATAATCGGATTGCTCGAAAAACCGATATTAACAACCCTAATTTAAATGATAATCTATTAAATCTTACCGTTTTCAAAAATTAATCATAAATAATCTGAAATTCATAATAAATACGAAATTTAATTTTATTAAAAACGTTAACATATAAAATATTTAAAAAACTTTAGAAAAATGTAAATTTAATGAAAAATATAACTTTTAACTTAACATCTCCACACAATATTTGTCTTTATTGCACATAAATTATGCAAATCGGTGTATTATAAGAAACATACAAACACGACGCATTCGATTTCTATAATGAAACAAACATGCTAACAAGCTATAAAATACAGCACTTAAAAAATATACACGCATTTTCATTTAGAAAAATGTAAATTTAATGAAAAATATAACTCTTAACTTAAAATCTACCCATAATATTTGTCTTTGCAGCACATAAATTATGCGCATCGGTGTATTATAAGAAACATAAAAACACGATGCATGTAATCTCTTTAATAAAACAAACATGCAAACAAGCGATGAAATATAACACCTACAAAAGATACTTTCAAAAAACATTTGTGGCCAGTACTCGAAGTACACTTTCATTTTGGAAAAAACGAAGAAAGAAATTCATGAGTTTTTAATTGTTTATTATTAATTTTCACCATATTAAATTTATTTTTACTGCATATTTGATAAAATAGGAATTTAGTGGCTTTATAAAGATTTAAATATTTATTTATTTAATAAATTTTACAAATTAAAAATAAGTTACATATTTTTGAAAACACCTCCATTAAACTCCACACAGATAATTACGCAATAATTTAGAATTCGAAATTTCCAAAATTTGATAAAAAACATTGACAATAATCTGTTAGTACTAATTACTTAGTTTTCTTTGGATATAAATACTGCCAACATACTCCATAAAGATTTTATATTTTGTAAGGTGGTGTAACATAATTTAATATAGAAATTGAGAAAGTGATAGAAAAATAAAAATTAACAATTTGCCGATAAAATAGTAAATGATGGGAACTAATTTCATTTTATAAGGTCATTAGGAATACATCAAAGTTCATTTACCATAAACTTATAAAAGTCAAAGACAAAATATAAAAACACTAGTTTATTTAATTGTTGCATGAAATAATTCATCGATAAAAACTACTGAATTCAATCTTACTAATCTATTAGTTGTCACGAATATAAAGAGATACAATGGGAAATTGTGAAAACTTATTTTATTTGGCTCCTAATTAAATGCAAACTAAATAATTCCATTTTGCTAACTAAAAAATAATTTTTGCACACTATAAAATTGATTTTTTCTAACTATTTTTTGCAAAATAAAAAAATGATTTTTGCACTATTTTTAAAAATATTTGTAAATTATAAAATAAAATTTTCACATTTATTTCAGATACAATTTATTGTGAATGCTTAAATACCACAATTTATAGACAATTAAACTTCAAATATGAAATAAAATATGAATAGTTATTTAAAAATGTTTTGTGTGATGGGAAATTTGATTTGAACTAGATTTAACAACGTTTTAAATTCTACTGCACCAGCAATGCTTTTCTTGCTTTTGCAGGGTTCCAATTGGAACATTTTTTGCTTCGTTTAGAGGGGCTTCAAGCTTTAGTCGAATAGCTAATTCAACAATGTGTCTGCAAAGCATTTCGAAAAAAGTTGCGACTTCTGTTAATCCAGTCATTTTGATCTTTTGTTAAAATAGTAGTCCAAGAACAAAAAGCATTCCCAGTTCTCAATTCCTTCATAGGTCTCTGTCAAATCTTTTGCAGCAATTTTGTAAACAACTCAACTTTCTGTTGATTTTGGATAAATGGTTTTCTTCAACTTTGCCCACTGATATGAGCTAGTCCGAAGTTCCAAGTCAATTTCTGGTTCAGTTTTGCTTGACCGAATTTTTTTCTTCGAGTTTCAAGTTTTAAAACAAGTTCTTCATCTTCACTTCCTGAAAAACAGTATTCTGGAACAGTGCCAAACTTGGAACTTTTTTATTGGTTGCATTATTGCTCTTTCGATAAAGAAGGATCGATTATGACTGAATTATCAAATCGAATTAATTTAAATTAATAGTTAAACAAAATTTCCAATTAGTCTGTAATTATTAAATAACAAATATATTTAGCAAATATTAATTAAAGTTTGCAATCAATAATTATAGTTTGCAATTAATAATTATAATTTGCAATTAATAATTATAATTTGCAATTAATAATTATAATTTGCAATTAATAATTATAGTCTGCAATTATTATTTATAGTTAGCATTTATGGTGTGCAAATACATTAAAATAGTGTGCATTTAAATTGTAGCGATTTTATTTCAGACGGTTATTATGAATACCAGAAAGTATAAGATAATATAAGATAAAAAAGTAATTTTAAGTTAAAAATTACTTTAAACTGAAAAATATCCAAAATAAATCCATAATTTGGCAAATAAGTATTTTGAAATAAATTATTTGTCAGAAATGATGAGCCATTTATGGGTTTGCACAAGAACTTGTATTATAGATGACGTTGCTCCATAAAACCTCAAAATATAAAAAAACCTAGGAAATTTATTCTTGTTTGGCAAAGAGTTGATTGGATTGCAATAAGCCAATCTTTATACACCTGTTGATGAGTAGTATCTGTCGTTTCTTTTGTTACTTTTCTTTTACAGGTTTCCATAATTATTTTATACAATGACCATAAAAACCAATAATAACCATCAAATTAATCTCAATATATAGTCAGCATTTATCAACGAATTTAATTAACATTTTGATTATTGAAAGAATTATATTTACAAAAATCCGAAAAAAATACATTGTCTATACATATTTAGTATATATAATGACGGTTTTGGTGTATTATAGAATTAATTTATACAACATAAGGCAGCAGTCAATACATTGCAGTTAGGTATTGAAATAAATGTCTTTTAATGACAATTTTTAAATAATTAACATATTTGGAAAAGTGTTTATTATAGCTACACAAGAGATTTTTTGATTAAAAGGATGTTGATGAACAGTTTGCATACAAAATCGAAAACAAAAATATTTCACGTCTTCTTTTGCTCATCAAGATATCTAAATTTTTGTGCAAGAATTAATCCGTTTTTCAGAAAAAGAGTATGGTAACTTAAGTTATACTCCGTCTTGAAAAGTTAAACTCTAAAAGACTTGATATTCAATTAGGCAAATAAATTTTTTATTTTTCATTTTCAGAAAAAGATAATAATAGCCGCTGATCAACATGGAGATAAATCTGTAAAAATTGCCAACATTCAGAATTATCCATATAATTAAATAATTTCTCCATTTATATTTTGTTCCTATCAATAATTAAAATCTATTTCTAATACAAACAGATGCAAATTACTTTTTTTCCACAAATAGGAATTCATCATCAAATAATAAGTCGTAGTTGATCAAAGGAAGACAATCGTTAATAGGAAAATTTATTTTCTCAATAAGGAACGAACACAAATTTTTACAAGCAGAAAATTACAATCAAATCAATAAAATAAAATTTTTTTTGTTATTTAAATTATCGATAAAAATAAAATTTAATAAATTTTATTATTATTATTATTATTATTATTATTATTATTATTATTATTATTATTATTATTATTATTATTATTATTATTATTATTTTCGAAGTTCGGGAGATTGACAAGGACTATCTTATAGTCGAAAATTTTTTCATTAAATACATTATTTGCAGCAAAATGCTTAAATTATCATTTTATTGTTTTAAATAATAAATGCTGCTACCAAGAAATCATCATTTTATATTATTATTATTATTATTATTATTATTATTATTATTATTATTATTATTATTATTATTATTATTATTATTATTATTATTATTATTATTATTATTATTATTATTATTATTATTATTATTATTATTATTATTATTATTATTATTATTATTATTATTATTATTATTATTATTATTATTGTTATTGTTATTATTAATAATAATTCTATTTGTCGAATGACTGAAATTATATGTCAAATTTAACAATCTATTGGAGTCTGAGTTCATTTGATTAATATCTGATGAATATTTTCCTAGTTTATCAATATATTCATTAAATTTCCAGGAAATTATATTGAAGATTAACAACAGTTTAATTATTAATTAAATTTCATAATATATATCTATCCATCAGCATATGTGAATATAGGAATGAACGAAGACAGATGGAAATATTTTTTTTTCATTTGTATATATAGCATAATGAATGTGCTTTGAGAGTTTTCCCTAGTTCCTCTAAAATTTAATAACTTTTGATAATCAACATATTGATGTAAATTACAATGTACTATAAGTACCACCATTGTTTAATACTGGCTATTTCCGAAAATTTCGAAAATAATGATTAATAATATATAATGAACTATAATGGAAATTGCACTAAAAATGTTAAGATATCAAAAAAGGAGATGTTCGTTTATTAGTTAACAAAATTAAAATTTTTTGAAATTGATTGTAATAATTTTTATTAAAAATTCCTCATGACCATTTGACTGTAGATCTTATAAAATCATTGTTTTAAACATGAACTTTGAACGAATATTTTATGACGTTGACAATATTTGAGCAATTACATTTTATTTATACCTAAATTGATACCATTTAATCTCAAATTAATTTTTTTTCATTTCTATTATCAATTTAACACCAAAGAAAATGTCTATTAAAATATTTTCCTCAATCGAACTCATCTAAAAATTCAAACATATTTCAAGGTAACTAAAATTTCATATTAAATTAGAGTGATAACTTTTATACAACCTCATAAAATATAGTCAATAAATGGGATATCTGGACTCCTCACTGACTATTGAACGTTCATTAAGTTCTATACATTTTTAGGGATTATTACCCATAACTTAATACAATAATATTGTTTTTCCCACTAAAAATCTATTTTAATTGCAGTCTCTTTCGAAAATTATCTTTTTTTCGGTATATATATATATATATATATATATATATATATATATATATATATCCGCACGACTATAAAATAAACACAAATTATAACATTGTCATCTAAGGGTTTAGGATTTTATTTCTTTCAAAATAATTGGTGTTGTCAGTGTTCATAATAGTTAAAATTAAATGAAATAAATTTCTCAAATTTCTCTAGAAATTTTAAACATTATCAACTATCAAAATAATTTTATTTCCTTATTTTACTATCAATCAATCGTTACAAGTTTATAAATCTATTATTGTGTTGTCATTTTAACAAGAACATACAATTATTGAATTAATACATATTTATTGACAGAAGAATTAACGAATTATATTTTACTCAAACTCTTAATTAAATAATTTCTAATAGTTTTTATAATATTTTTTCTAATTTTTTCTAAAATGTTTAATATGATTTGGATCCAAAAATTATATGAGATTTCAACTGGTTTCTTTAGGTTTCGTTTTACTCGATATTATTCTTATTTACATTGTTTCCTAAACTATATATAAAAATAGAATATGGGTAAATCATCTTATCATCTTTATATATCACAGATTTTGGAGACTCTTGTTTTATTTCTGTTTTGACTGTGCAGCTTATTTGTATTATTAAATTGTAGAACGATTTTACCCCCTTTGAGAGTATCTTATAAATGACATGTACACGAAGATCTTTTTCCCCAATTAAGAATTAATTATATTATCTTAATTTCTTTTATCTTCTTTTTTGATTAAATTAACATTTTTATTCAGCACAAATATTTATCTATTTTGAAATGAAATTTTAAAGAATTTGAGAGTTTTACTAAAACATAATGCAATTTTTTAGAATTGACATTCACTTAAATTAACATTCTGGCCCATAAAGTGATTATGTACACATAAATATTAATAAAAGTCAAAAATTTCAATTTTAATATAAATATAAATATTCTAAAAATTCTAAAATATTTACTTTTAATAGACTATGGAATTTTGAAAAACCATGACTCGGTGCATAAATTAATATTTAGTAGTGACTCAACTTTAACAAAGCCCAAAACAAACCAACACTAAGTAGAGTTTTGGAATATGTTTACTTTCAATTCTGCAGTAAGTTAGACAAACCTTTTCTTGTACAAGATGCATTCAAAAATACATTACAAAGATTAGCCACAGAAACTCTTTTTATCCAAAAAATATAAACCCTACATCAACATTCAACTAAATTAAATTAAATTTCAGGGAAATTTATTCAAAATTTGTTAAAATTAAAATTAAAATTTAAAAATATCTTAAAATTTAATATCATTTAAAATTTAAAATTAAATATTAAAATTAAAATTAACCAATAATATTGTCTAATAATATAAAATACAAAACATCGATATATTTACTGATTCATAGTCAATTTTTTAATAAATGCAATATATATTAAATATTAAATAACATCAATGAATGACATGTATAAAATTATTAATTCTAAATGTGAATTATCCACATAATTATCATGTAAATATAAGTTTTTATCACCAGTTTACCTATTGTCTAATAAGGACTACTAAAAATGTTGAATTTATTTTTCAATAATTTTTATAATAAAGCACAGGCTGATATTCTATATAATACCTAATAGCAGACTAGTTTCGAACTTATTTGGATCTTGATCCCACTTGAGATCGAACTTGTTATTTATAATTTACTCTCCATAAATACACCTTTTTGTACATTAAAAATGTTTATGCAAATATTGTGCAGGATTCCATGAATTGCATACAATATAAATATGTTATTAGCACTAAAATATTTATTGAGTTTTTTTTATAATTTCATGAATTCTTATCCAATTTATTATAATAAAATAAAATGAATTCACATTTTTTACTCTTCGGCGTGTTTTTCAAATCACGTTTCCCTGTAATAATAACATCAGTAAAGAGGGTTCAGTAGACAACATAAAATTGCATAGGAAACTTTATATTAAATATTCTTTGTCTTCCCTGAAGCTTTATCTTGGTAGTTGACACAAATGTAATAAAATAGTAATTATTTAAAAGTTAGAAAGCCTTGGAAATAATGACCTATGAAGCCTTAAAATTAATCAAAGATTTCCATAAATAAAAATTAAAAAAGTTGGCACCCTGAAATCAATGAATTCAATGATAATAATTAGTTTATATAGACATATTTGTTTAAATCGAAATCTTTAGGTAACCCGTCTGCATATATATATATATATATATATATATATATATATATATATATATATATATATATATATATATATATATATATATATATATATATATATATATATATATATATATATATATATATATATATATATATATATATATACCAACTTGCATTAATAATAATATTACTTTTAGTTAAGAAAAATATTATAAGGTGATTCGTAAGTAAAAAAATTGCATTGGCTCGTTATTTGAATAAACCAATTAATGCCAACGGCTAATTTATCCCGGGATATATATGTATTCTATTTTCTTTATTTATTATCTTGTAATATCTGTGGATATTTTTCTATTATTCAATTCACTTTTACATTGCTAATAACAATAATTAACTAGAACTTTGAAGTTTGAAACAGTTTTTACGCCATATATAAATAAACTGTTGTGTAGTCCTATTTACAATAGTCACAAAATTATATTTAGAACGTCAATTGTAATTAAATGATATACTCAAACAATATAATAATAATAATAATAATAATAATAATAATAATAATAATAATAATAATAATAATAATAATAATAATAATAATAATAATAATAATAATAATAATAATAATAATAATAATAATAATAATAATAATAATAATAATAATAATAATAATAATAATAATAATAATAATAATAATAAATAATAATAATAATAATAATAATAATAATAATAATAATAATAATAAATTAATTAATCAATTAATTATTTAAATAAATAATTATAAGAAAGCGCCACTGAAGCATTCATTTTACGATATATTTTGAGAGTTTTGCTGTTATCATCAGGAAAGATAGAAAAAACTATAGATATTATAATAACAAATTTTTGAAAATGAAATTTTTTTTATTAAAATGTATTTAATTTTTAATTTAAGCAGAATTTTTTTTTAATAAATAAATTAAATATTTAATTTATAAAACAACGACAATTTCCCAACCAAGCTATTTGAAAAAATTCAAAACACATGTCCTGACAGCATTTCGCACATTAATTTTCAGATTCAAATATCTTATCAAAAAAGCTTCACACATCACACGTTCCCAATAATTACAAATTCGATTACAGAGATATCGGAAAGTCTCTCCAATATATGTGAGTTAGGGTAGGAATACAATCCGACTGGAGTTTTAGACTTATTAATAAACATATTGTGTACTTTACACGAATCAGACACGATTTTTTATAATTTCGATTGTCTAACTGTTTACCTATAATCTGTAGAATCTCCTGAGTACAGATACAGATTTACAGATTTACAGATTTAGCCTCACCACACTTATACACACTATTAATGTTATATCAGAATTCAATTTATTCACCCTTCTCAAATTACACTAAGACATTCTCAAACATTGTCATCAATACATTTTACTGAATTTTCAATAGTAAAAGATAAAGACCATTTACGATAAGTCAATCCCTTCACAATATTTCTCTTATTTTAATCTATATTGAGAATTTTGAAGGTAATTTTGTTTCGATAAATCCCTAATTGCAAACATAACTGTCCATATAGGATCATTTACAGATGATGTTACAATTGTGATTAGAATTTGAGCATTTCAATATTCACTTTGATTTTATTAATTATATGCACCAAAATATGTCTTTACCAATAACCAGTCAATTATTAATAAATTTAAAATAAATTCATAATTTTTAAACATTTGTTTGAATCGATTCTAAAATAAATCGTTTTAATTTATCAAATCAAATTTTAGCGACTGAAATTCAATTTCAAATTGATGAAGTTCGTTTGTTTTAGTTCTCAGATTAAAGCAGATTATAAGGAAAAGATTTTGTCTTTGAAATTGTTTATTTTCTTAATTATCTTGTCTTCAATTCCCGTACAGAATTCTTTTGCTTATTGTAATTCGAGATGATAAATTTAGTTTTTAAAATTAATTCTTAAAATTACTCACGATAATGATTTTAATTTCAAGTAGATTTTATTTTTATTCTAAACAATTTGTTTACATAATTTTGAAAATTAAATGAAAAATATCGGTTTATTTATCATAAGTTGAATTATATTGAGGAAAAGTTATTGGTACATTACATAATAAAAATCTTGAAAAAATTATTTATAATACCAATTAATTATATTAATTAACGAAGTTTCCATATAATTTGGTACGGAATAATCGCGTTTTAGAAAGTTTACTGTATTGATAAATAATGCATAATTACTAAAAATAGACTCTCAAAACCTGCATTACTTATAAAAATTAAATAATTCATCTAAAACTATAACATCTTGTACACTACATCCTGGGAATGTAAAATTCACAAATTCACTTGAATATACACCACTAAAATCAGTTTCTTTCATCCTTCCATTTATATGTTCCACGTTCTTTGCAGCCCAACCATTCTTGAAAGTTTCTAATCTGATTTTATCAACAAATCTGTGATGAGATTAATAAATCTATTAGATTGAAATATTCTTGGAACAAAATTAATATTGTTATAATTTATAAATTTTGGAATTATATATAAAATTAGTTGAAAAAAGAAAATTTTCAGAACTGGTCATAAGATTGAATCCTTTTTTGGATAGTTTTTTTTCCAATTTTTTTTCCAATAATGAAACAAATCTTTAAAAAATTTCAAAAAGGTTTTGTGTTACCAAACTCGTTAAAATATAGGACAAATTTTTAAATTAAACGAAATTATTTTGATAACCGTTGAATTCAAAAATGTAATTTTACTTCTTTCTAATATTGTATTTCAGCTTAGACATTTATCATCATCTATAATTATAACAACAAGTTTAAGAAAATATTTGACTTCATATACAATTGTTATTACACATCCACTTGTTTAAATGAAATATAAAGAATTTATGAATTTGTTTTTAAATAAAATAACTATATTTTTTAGTTAAAATCAAAACCATGGAAAATTAAAATTTAAAGAAATGTATGAAAATGCAATTAGAAAATAATTTTTGAAAAATAAAAAATTTAAATATTTTAAACTTTTCTATTTATTGGTTTACTAAATAAAAATAACTATAGGCTTTCTTATTTAAAGTTATGTCCTATCCATTTAGATGAATTATTATACAAAATGACTGCATGAATGTGTAAATGATCAAAAGAGTGAGAATAAGGAAAACGTTTATTTTAAAAGTCTATTATTAAAATAAATGTCTCCTTTATTCTTCATTGTTTGATCATTTATACTTTCATTGCAGTCATTTTGTATCATAACTATTATTATAAATAAATAATATATGAAATTAAATGAAAAAAACAGTATTAATTGAAAAATTAATATTATTGAATGCAATATTGATACTATTAAATGCAAAGGCCATACTAATAGATGCAATGCCTATATAGCTGATATTTTTCTAATCAATATCCGAATTTGAATGTAAATTCAAAACAAATAAATTTTTTTATTGGGAAATTATAATTACCTTTGATTATAATGTTTTGTTGTTCAAAATAACAATAATACTAACATAAATGGGAAGAAAATAGAACTATTTAAAATAATAAATTATTTTTATTGTGATCAAGGTTAATTGGAAAGATCATTGGAATTCTGGAGTGCATTTGATGAGATAAGCACAATGTGATTAAATAATTTATATTCATTATTTCAGATTATGTTACTAAAGTGCATTCGAGCCCTCAAGTTTCCAATAAATTAGCCCGAAACTCTCAATTGAAGTGCATAAGTGAGGGCGGATATCCCCTACCAAAAACTAATTGGACATTGATTAG
>CAUHTR010002903.1:0-52490 GCA_959609185.1 Schmidtea polychroa
TTATATATATATATATATATATATATATATATATATAATTATATATATATGATATATATATATATATATATATATTAATGGTGGCCCCTTAAAATGAAGTTTTGAAATCATCTTCTGGCACCTCTCGAATGTAATTCCACTTACTAGATAAAATTATGTCAAAAAATCAAGCAAATTGGATAATATTTAGAGGTGGCCCTCGAGCTTTGAAGTTTACCCATCCGTAATTTAAATAAAGTTGTGAAACTTGTTTCGCATGTTGTATTATGCTGTAATGTAGCTATGCATGTATTAACAATAACTTGAGTTAGACAGTAGACACCTACTTACTATCTACAGTAATGATGAAT
Source organism: Schmidtea polychroa (assembly GCA_959609185.1). Lineage (NCBI taxonomy): Eukaryota > Metazoa > Platyhelminthes > Tricladida > Dugesiidae > Schmidtea > Schmidtea polychroa. Next base: position 351 of record CAUHTR010002903.1, read on the forward strand.
AATAATAATGAATAATAACTATTCTTGCAAAGAATTGTGGTGTCTGCAAATATGCATAAAGCTTATACAATAAATAAAAAGCACACATGAATTGCTAGTTGCTACAGTTGAATTGCTCAGGCAATACTTACCTGTGTCAGTGTCTCAGTCTCACTGTCTGTTAACTTAGTGTTAAGCTTTAATTACAGTACTACAAGTGCACTACATTGGTCTAACTGGATTGCTTGAATTCAAGTAATTTATAATTAGTCCAATTTGTCTATTGGTTTAGTTTTACGACTTGTGTTAAATTATTATTTCATTATTCAATTCATTGGTCGTATTTTTTATAAACATGCAATGCTCAATTATGCATTGTCAGTATTTGATTAATGCTTCTTTGCAGATTACATGGAAACCAGAGGAAAATCCAATGTTTACTTGATTGGTTCAACATGTCCGACATTCTCGGAGCAAAGTTACCATCATATCGCCAAGCTTTTGGTATTTCCTGCATCTTCACAAAGTTTGACATCTGGCAGTACGTGATTCTAGTCGACAAACACATCGAAAAGTGTTTGGGATTTTGGAATAAGGCAGGTATTCCGGTTCGGGCAGTCAAACATTGCATCGACAAGTGGAAGCAATTTTTTGTTCAATGGAGAGGTCACAAACATAAGAATCGGAAACAAGTGGACACAAGACGACGAGGAGAATTCATTGCACGCCTTGACAATCTCTTTGACATTGCTCATGCGGATGCCCTCACTTGATGCTATTCCTGAAGATAAAGCATTCCTCCTCTCTACAAGGCAAAAAGGTCGACCAGGCTCAATTGGGCTCTTGATAAGGTTGAAGACTAAAGAAACAACGTCGTCAGGATCGGAAGGAGCAGAACTGAAGCGTAAGAAGCTCACAAGAGGAAATTGAAGTATATTCCAGCCAGGCTGCACTTGACACTACATCTTCAGATGATGATGAGGTTGACGAAGACGAGTTCGTTGCTAAAAGCGAAACTTGCAGTCAATCAGATGGACCCAAGACCAAGAGAGCAAAAATCAATGTACTTTCTCCTGGTTTAACATCAGCATTGACAGAACTAAGATTTCATCACGGAATGCTACATTCGTTCTAAGTGAAGTAGCTTCCAGCCTTGGCCATGATGTGAACACTTTAAAAATCAACCGAAGCTCAATACATCGTGCTAGAGCAAGTCACCGGGCTGCCAGATCTACCGGTTTGCGATCAGAGTTTTCATCAACTGTCCCTTTAACGGTTCACTGGGACGGAAAGCTGATGGAAGATTTATCGACACATGAACATGTAGATCGTCTTCCAGTCCTTATCTCAGGTGTTGGAGTCGAACAGTTACTTGGCGTCCCAAAGCTGTCGGCTGGGACAGGTGAAGCCCAAGCATCTGCAGTTGTTCAATGTTTGGAAGAGTGGGGTGTTGAAGATCAGGTCGCTGCTCTTTGTTTTGATACGACCGCATCTAATACTGGTCATCGTTCAGGAGCATGTTCTCTGATCGAGCACAAACTAAACAAAGATCTTCTATTCTGGCCTGTCGTCACCACGTTATGGAACTAATTGTCGGGGCAGCATTTGAAAAAAACTCAGTTGGCACTTCAACAGGACCAGACAATCTCATATTCAAGCGTTCCATGATCAATGGTCATTCATAGACCGTGACGGCTTTCAGGTTGCTTCATCAGACCCATCTGTTGAGTTACTAGTTGCTCCATATCGTTCTGATATCCTGAGTTTTGCCACAACATATTTGCAAGCTGAACAGCCAAGAGATGACTACAGAGAATTCCTTGAGCTTTCAGTCATATTCTTGGCGCTGTTCCTGGTCGCGGAATTCCTTTCAAATGCCTGGCGCAATGCATAGGGCACGATGGTGGCTAAAGTCCTCTACTCTCATCAAATGTGGCTTTTCGCAGTCAGTTCAAGATGACTGCTTCAGAAGAGCGTGGTATTTGTGATGTCGCCATCTTTTCCGTTATCATCCACCTCAAAGCCTGGATGACTGCACCACTGGCTGTAGAAGCACCTCTGAATGACTTCAAGCTTATGGCACAACTTTTGAACTATCCGCATGCGGCTATTTCTGCTGCAACCAGCAAGAAGCTTGGTCTACATTTGTGGTATCTGTCCGAGGAGCTCGTTGGTCTGGCCCTGTTGACTCCAGATTATCGCATGACTCAAGAGACTGATGATTGCCGCGATGACGAGAAGCTCCGGATCATCCTCGAAGCGACCCAGCATAAAGTCTGATGCATTCCTGGGAAAACTCGGCTTGGAGCAGTTTCTGTACCTCAAACTCCAAGAAACTGTTCCAGTTGCTTGATCTACCCGAAGCACTGCTCGACAAGGATCCCATCAGACTGGGAACAGGATGAGTCGTACACACACGAGCACTGGACATTGTCAAGAGCTTGGCGGTTGTCAACGACAGAGCCGAGCGTGGAGTAGCTCTCATTCAAGACTATAACAAGAAATTGACCAAGATGAAGATCAACTCCAGTTTCTTCTTCAAATGTGAATGAACACAGGCGACAGTTCCCTGACTGTACCAAACGAATCCTAGCGAATTGCTAGTACTGGTGAGCAATTGGACACTGCGAATAGTGCGAAATAACAGTAACACAGATGAACATTGAACAGCTGGCAGAGACATAATTCTTAACATGTGCACTGTGGCAGTTGGAGTTATTTCTGAATCAGTGATCTATATAGTAAACTGAACTTTTACAAGCTGTTGTGTGTGAAATAAATGTGAATAGTGGTACTTACAAAACTTAAACACTCGAGGGCCACCTCTAAATATTGTCCAATCGTAATGATTTTTTGCACAATTCATTATTTATATACTAGGCACAGATTGGACTGGTGCCAGAGTTGAAATTATGACTTTCATTTTTTTGCTATGTACTAAGGGCCACCCTAATATATATATATATATATACTATATATATATATATATATATATATATATATATATATATATATATATATATATATAACGATTTAATTACAAGAAAGCGCAACCCAAACATTCGTTTTACGATACATTCCGACAGTTTTCCTGTTATCATCAAGTAGGATAGAATAATTAAAGAAATTATAGATTTATTAATTCTATCATATTTTTTAATAAAAATATTTTTGAAAAAATTATAAAAATTATAATTTAAATAATGAATCATTTTTTAATTGTAACAACCAAAAAAGGGAAATTTTAAAATATTGAAGTTTAAAATTATTTATATATATATATATATAGTTTTTAAAATATTCTTTAAAATAAATTGCAATGCAATAATTAAAATATTTCTAGAAATTTGAAAGTGATATATGTTACACCTAAATAGCAATTATGTTCTTCAATTCTTCATCCAAAATAAGTCAATTATCGATCTAAAAATAATTGGAAATAATTATTATTAATTAAATTCCATATTTTAATTGCGTATGTTTTGTAGGGAATAATTTCCCCTTATCATTCCTAGTGTAAATAATTCTAATCCAATTATGACTGAATTGGCATACCTTCAATAATGACTGTAGTTGTAGTCCAATATAATTTAGAATCCATTGTTGATTTTTAATTTTTTTTGACAATTTAAATAAAAACATTAAAAAAAGTATAATATGCTATTTGAGTTAATGGTAATAATTTAATTAATCACAATAATAAATATTATAATAATTATATTATATTATAATAAAATATTAAAGATTACAAATAAACAATATTTTAGTTATAATATTAATGCATAATTAATTCCATTTTATTAAAACAAATAAATATAAAACATCGATTTATTCACGATTGAATTATTGAAATTAGAAATAGATTAAAACGATGATTAATAATAAATTAAATTAATTTAGTAAACTATTATCTGTGTATTTAAGTGTAACATCAGTTTAATAAATTGAATATTTAATCGTCAAACTAAATCTTCAATTGACTGATATAAGCCGTAGTTGTTTAAATAATAGCCTTTGTCGGTCTTTTTAGTCTTGATTGCTTTTCTAATTTAAAATTTGAAAATGTAAATTAAATGATTATATCTTTAAACAAAAAGAAAGTTTAATGGAAATATCAACAAATTTTTATTTACGATATTTTTAAACATACTTACAAACAGATTTTACAAAAACAAACTTAAATTTATATTTTGTACATCCGACGAGTCTTTTACTTAGGGAATACAAAAGATTTGAGTTATATTTCTTATTTTTAGAATTTTGAAACGCAAAATTATTTTCTTTTATATTTTAAATTATAAAATTAATAAATATATTTTATGTAATATTCCAAGAGCTTCTGAAGATTATTATTTTTTAGTAACACTTTGTTAGGATTGAAATTATTTATTTATATTTGTTGGGTTTGTTGGTGATTTAAGATTTCGAAAATTATTGAGATTACATCTTGTGAGCTCTAATAACAATAGTAACGAACGGTTAACCATTTAACATTTATTGATTTAATACATTTACAACCGGTTTTCCACTATTAAAAATATGAAAAATAATCATTGCTTATTGCAATACTAAATAAGGAATAGCATTTTATGTAAACTAAAATTTACAGTCGATTTATTATTGACTTGGATCTTCAAATCTCGACGAGTTAGATTATATTACTTTCTCTCTATTTGACGTTTTCTTCTTTTTCTTTTCAGATACTGTCACCTTTCTCTGTCCAAGTTATATTTCAATTATTTTGTGTCTCTGCTTAGCTTTTGATTCACGTTTTATAGTTTAGCTTATCAATTTCATTCTGGTACTTCTTACAAATAAATTGTTCATTCATTTATATTTTCATTACAATTCAGATTAGATCTGGGTCTATCATAGTTTTCCGTGATGATTTGTCAACCTTCCAACTGACCAGCAAATCGAACAGTCCATCTTTAAATTCTAGCTTAGATGGACATCATCTTTGTTTGAATCCACTTAGTATAAACATTCATTCAAAAATTCAATGAGAATGTTTGTTCTTTAAATCAATCATCACATTTTGCATGATATTTTTCTGGGAAATCATTTCTTTGCAATTAAATTAATTGTTTTACTAAACTATAACTTATATTATTTGAAAAGTTACTTAAGTAGGTATTGAAATTAACAATATAAAATTTTAAAAGATAAAAACTTGACACGCAATTTCATTATTTTATTTTCTATTAGTATAAATGTCAAGTACAATTGGATTTTCTACGTTACTCGAACATATTATAGATGATTAGGGAAATGTAAAATTATAAATCATAGAATCTGGTGAACGATCACTAACTCAATAATAAATGAATGAATCTTGTAGAATAGTTCACTAGAAAATTATAACGATTGTTCCAAAAAATTTCAATATTCAAATTAGTATTCTTAAAATATTTAAAATATAAAAATTGAGTTTAATTTTTCATATTAAAAAATATTATAATTGGAAGAATAAAAATTGTCGTTCTAAATTAATGCCTAAATTAGTGTATCGCTAAATTTTAATTTTAAATATAATTAATTAATTTAATTTTTGTTTGTTTTCTTATTAAATAGTTAAGTTTTAATGTTAACCGTATTAATTGCAAATTGTATAATGCCATAATATTAAAACTAAAATGGCGATTCAAAAATACTAAAAATTAATAATTATTAAGCAATCGTAATAATAATATTTAATTTATTTTCATTCTGACAAAAGATTAAAAATTAATTCTAAGAAACACAAAATTTTAACTTTCCATTCATCAAATGTTATTTTTATAGTTATTGTAATACCTACAGAAAAATTACAACTAATGTAAAACGACGTAAGTTTTGTTTATTTCATCAATATTGTATATGTAATTTTAATTTATATAATTAAAGAAACATAATAAAATTATATAAAATTAACTGTGCATGTTTGAGGCACTACCATTATTGTTATACTAATTGATAATTATAATTTATTGTTTTACGAATTGCATTTTCGTAAAAAAGAATTCGACTGAGCTCAATAACAAATACCGAATGTAAAAATATTTCCTTTAAAACTTTCGTTTCTTTTCTCCTTTTTCATTATATTTTAAGTAATACATTTTATTTGCTTGCTGATCTGACAAAAAATGTAAATAAAGAATTAAATATGGTTTGGGTTTTGCTAATTCATTTTTTATATAGGTAAGATTTATAATATTAATGCGAGTTTGTTTTTTCTACAGAACACGTGGAAAAGAATTCAAATTGCTGAGATTAATAAAATTTTAAATAGAGACAAACTTTATTCAGCTATTATTCTTGGTCAAAACTTAAAAATGTGAGTGAAATTAATAAAACAATAACATCAACTAGCAAATGGATTAATAGGAAGGTAATTTTCTTAGTTTGAATTTCCTAGCTGTCAGCATTTTTAAAAAAAATTAACAGTTATAAAGGATTTTTTTTATAATTTATCGGATTAGGATTTTTGTATTAAAAAGAAATTTTCAATAAGAAGTTAATAAAGTTACTAAATATGGAACACATAGACTCAAAGTTGAAATATTATTATTAAATTTGTAGACATCCACTTAGTGAATCAAAGATTGAAATAAAATTTTCTTTTATTTATTGAAATACAATTTATCAAAAATAACGTACTTTGATTTTGTAGAAGTTTGATATGTTTTAATGGCACTTTCTGGTTCTTTTGTAACGCACGATAATGGAAATTGCATGTCCTTTGATGGAGTTTTGAATGATTTATTACTGAGGACTTCCAGAATAAATTCATATTGAAGTTTTCTATGCTAATGTAAAAAGAAGTACAATAACAATTTATTTAATAATAATCTCAATTCGACTATATCCTGAATTTACGTTGTTGATAGTTCTATACTTGGAAATGTGAGTACTAACAAGTTAAGTATGTATGAAAATTGACATATAAAAATACACACAAATTTGCAAAAGTCCTTTTAAGCAGTTATAATATAAAATATGAAATAATAAAATATACAAAAAGTACATATTGGAAAACAAATGTAAATTTTTTAAAGAAATACTTTGAAGTTTAAAATTTGATGGAAAATTAGATATGTTTGATATTTGTTTCTTTACACTTTGACCAGCTGATAATTTTCGTGCTTTTCTTCAAAACCATTTTGGAGATCAGTTTAAAATAGCTACATTTAATTTACGATTTTCTGGTCACAATTCTGATCAAAAGTGCTCCATTTTTATTTATCATTTGTATTTAGATTACAATTATCTTTTTCTAGTTGAGATTCTTTGAAACATAATAAGTTAAAATGTAATAACTTTTTTGTCGATGCTATAATTGACAGAATCTTTTATATGTACCATTCATCGTTTTTTACTAATTTTATCCCATAAATTATTAACATAGTGAACATATCACAGTTTTCCTTTAAGATTATTACAAAATAAAAACTAAATGAGTTAAATTGTGACTAATGTAAATTGAGGAATTAATTTTTATAATAATAAAAGTAATAAATAATATTTAATAATTTAATTTATTAAAAATATATATTACAAATATACCTTTAAACGTTCTAAATATTTTATTAAACTTTAGAGAGTAATATTAGATTTAATAAAAAAGAAATAATCTTTAAAGTTAAGATTATTCTTTCCAAAATTCAAATGTCTCTATCAAAACTATACTTCGTAAATTATCCGAACTTAAATTCGACATTTATATGCATTAAATATCAATGAAATAGCAAAGGAATTCTAGAAAATCATACCAGTTAACAAGTAAGAGAATTTTCTAATGTTTCTCAGGGGACTGCTTTGAGATTTGACCCCAGATTTTATTTAAAAAATTAAAATTTTAAACGAATTAAATTTTTATCCTGAATTAATAATAATAATAATAATAATAATAATAATAATAATAATAATAATAATAATAATAATAATAATAATAATTAATTAAATAAATAAATATGTATTGCAATTATTTAGTTAAACCAATGGGATACTCAAACATCAGTTTTACAATATATTTAGACCGTTTTCTGTCACTATTACGTAGGATAAAAAAAACTATAAATATTATAGATTTCATAAACAAATAACTCATATTTTATTGATTTAGAAAAAATTTAATTTAATCTAAATAATCAATTATTTTTCAATTTATACTATAATTTTAAAACAAAATTTAGGCTCATTATCCATACAAGCACTATCAATGTTATTTATATACTATTTCAATTACACGCACAAGTTATATTCTCAATATTAATATTAATATTATTAATAATTACATATTTAGTATCAGTAGCATAATTTTAATTATATTTATTACTAATTTGTCAGTTTTAATTAAATTAGTTCACTATCAGTAGATTATTCAATTACACATGTCCTGCTTGACTGATAACGGACGCTAATTGTAATTTTATGACCATTCATGTTACGATTGTATTATAAATTGTATAACAGTTATATAAAATATGTGAAATATATTTTAAATTTAATTTAAAATTATTTAAAATTACTTATCTTTCAAAAAAAGATTTAATAATTTAAAAAAAAGATTTAAAATCATTATGTTCAATTATTTAAATTTTTTTATTTTTCATTATAATTAGGATTATGCTCATATTTGAGTTTCAATATAAAGTTAATGAAGAATTTAGTATTTTAAATGAAATTCAAAGCCTGCTCTATATTTTTACTTATAATTTATTAATAACGTTTTTTTATTCAACAGAACCAAAGCTTTGAGCTACTTCTGCAAATTTAAATTGTATGCTAATTATGTAATAATATTTTAATATTTGAATATTTTTATATTTTTATTTTTTTTACATGCAAATAATCAAAAGATCAAACTAAATTTTATGACTCTGTTTTACAATTTATGAAATAATTTCACCATAGAAAAGACGTAATAATCAGTCTGAAAAAAAATGGTTGAAATTTAACCCAAACAAATTCTCAGATTTTATAACTGCTAGTTATTTCTACATTTTGATAAAGATGATTTTTAAGAAATAGCAATTTTGTGAATGAAACTACCGACATGTCAAAGTATAACGAAATAAATATGAACTTGGAAAACTTAAAAACCCATCCACTAACATTTGACTAATAATTAAAAAGAATGTGTAATGTTTTAATTTCTAATTAATAAACAATTATTTAGTATGAATGTGTTTAAAAACTTTAGAGTTTCGTCAAAAATAAACTTATTAAACTTATATATATATATATATATATATATATATATATATATATATATATATATATATATATATATATATATATATATATTATTAGGATAATTGGAATAATAACAACTTTAAATATATAATAGAAAAAAATATATATAAGGGAAAAAATTCTCATATCAAGTTTCAAGCAATTTTGAATTTGTTAGAGGAAAATAATTGCATCATAATTTTTGACTAATGATGACTTTAAATTTTAAAGAAAATGAAATATATACGAAGTTACATTATGTAATATGCAAATATTCTATTTATAATAATAATAGTATAAAGTGATGATTTCTTGGTAGCAGCATTTATTATTTAAAACAATAATGTGACAATTTAAGCCTTTTACTGCGAATAATGTATTTAAAAAAAAATGGTGGACTATAATATAGTCATTGTCTTATAGTCGAAAATCTTTTCGTTAAATACATTATTCGCACAAAAGGCTATAACTTTATTGTTTTATATAATAATAATAATAACTTTTATTTCTTTCAATTTCACCACTATAAATCAGTAATATATCGTTGTTTGTTGATACTCGCAAATTTTCACCACTACCTTTTTTTCAAGTAAATTTCACTTGAAAAAGGCAGTGCCGAAAATTCGTGAGTATCAACAAACATCGATATATTACTGATTTATAGTCTTCAAACTCTCTTTTTTAATAAAATCATTATTATTATTATTATTATTATTATTATTATTATTATTATTATTATTATTGATAGCTTTATATATTATTAAATATTATTGAACATTGTTCCAAATGCAAATGTCCATAAAGAGAATGTAAGGAAAGGTATCGTATCAATAAAATACTTTTATATACCGTCTTAATTTGCATCGTTGTTTTACTGTATCTTTTTTAGTTCAATTTGAAGTTAATAGAAATTAAAAAATGAAATTAATTTGAAATAATACAAAGATATATTGTACATTTATATGGTTATGACTACATCAAGAGTATGATTAGATAATTGTCATTTATAATACATTATTTGATGACTGTTATGAGAGCCTTTGAGTATATTGTATGCATGTTTTTTAGATCTTTAATTTTTGGATCTAGATTATGCAATTGGAAGCATGTTAAAGTATTGCAATTCTATGTTGGAATTTTAATTTTTATATATAACTATTGAATATAATGTTGACTTCGAACAAAGCCTTTGCTGCAAGTTTTCGTTATTATACATTTTCAGTTATAGAGTAAAATATAACGAGAATTCACTTTTGTTATGAAATCGTGATTTAGAATTATTACTCTTTGCTTAAATATCAACATTTATAAAAATATACTTAAAATTTGATAATTATAATATTTTTTTTTAAAAAGAATATTCATATGTAACAAAAAAAATACTTATGATACACTATATATAAATTTTATTTTCTTTTTTCCATTGATATACAAATTACTGTTCAATTTCAAAAAATATATTTCTAATCCATATTATAACAGTAATTGCAATATTAACAATAGTAATAATATTTTAAATAATATCGTTTATTTTTATTTATTAAAGAAAAAGTTATAAAACTTACTGCAATTTTATACGACCGAATGCCGCATTCTCTAATTTGTTCTAATAAGTCTATATTTATACAAAACTGATTTTCATCTTCTACATAATTGAGAAAACATTCGGAATTGGCTTTGTAATCGCTGCCACCGATCAAACGAATGATGGCATTTTTGTTAATTAAATCATCTTTTAGATAGTCATACGGAGGCTGTGAATGAGGTTTATAGCAAACTTTTAAAACATTGTTTTTGCAGTTTGATTCTACTGTAATAAAAATATATTACTGCTAAATCTGATTTTTCATTTTATAATTAATATCAAACTTGAATGAAAATAATTCTTTTAAAAAATACTAGTTAAATTTAAAATATTTTTTATAATCTGAAAAATCAATAATTACTTTAAAGTTTAATTAATAAATTAATGCCATAAAGAGCAATTACTTGTCAAAAACATACAAGTAAAATATAGTTCGTGCAATATATTATTTTAATTTCAGAATATTTAAAATCATGATGACTAAAATAATGGAGGAACTTATATGTAAAATTGATAATGTATATAGTAATAAAAATGTATATAAATATATAACTTTCATATAACTTTCATTCTACGTAAAATGTCAATTATTTGCTATCATATATATTTTGTGAATTCAATTTTTTTTATTGTTTTGCTGTTGTTTTATCAAGCTTCTTCAATTGATATTGCATATATTATGTTTCAGATAAAGTCTAATGTTAAAATTAAGATATATTGAAATATATTTAAATATTTCGTTTTAATTTTTTAAGATTATTTTTAAAGACATACAACATTTTCAAAATGTTAAGTTGCGATTGTGTGGTCACATAATTAAATATTTTACAATTTTTATAACATATTAAAATTATTCAAGTCATGAAAATAATTTTCGAACAAGTTTCCAAAGATTGTCATCTCACTACAAAGTTCCGGCTCCCATCAAATATAATCATGATGTTTTCATATTAACTTTGAATAAAATTTATTCCTAAATCCCGTTTTATATCGCAGTACTTAAAATGAAATTAATAATATTTTACAATATACAGGGTGGCACAGATAAAGTGAAGCACAAGTTTAACTACTTTATTTTTTCTTGCCTAATGATATAGCTTGCGCAATTATATAAATTTTTAATATTTGAGTTTGTTTTAATATTTTAATATTTAATTATAATATGAGCGGTTCCTTAAATTTAAGTTAATGGCATTGGAATTCAAACGACAAAGAATTTTAAATTTATTTTTGGAGGGAAAGCATCAATCGGAAATTTTAAAGTTAACGAAAGCAGAGGGCATTTGCCGTTCGTTGGTATACAGAACCTTAAAAAGGTACAAAGATTCCGGCACAGTTGTACCACCAAAGAAACCTGGTCGAAGCCGGACCGTTCGTACTCCCAGGCTAGTTAAAGTTATCCGTGAACGGATTCGCCGAAAACCAGCCCAGTCGGCCAGAAAGATGGCAAAGAGTCTTGGAATATCGCGAATATCTGTATCTCGTGTTCTTAAAGAAGACCTTGGACTTACACCTTACAAGAAACGGCGTGTTCATGGTTTATCCGACACAAATAAAAAGAAACAAGTCACAAGATGTAAGGACTTATTATCTCGGCACGCTGAATCAGTAATCCTGTTTACTGATGAAAAACTCTTCGTCCTCCAACAGTCACACAATACTCAAAATGATCGAGTGTACTCGCCATCAATTACCGATATCCCTAGTCATTGCCGCACGGTCCAGCGTTTCCAAGGAAGTACTTCTGTGATGGTTTACGGAGGTATTTCCAAAAAGGGTCGTTTGCCTCTGAAATTCATAGAAAAGGGTGTCAAAATTAATTCTAAATATTATTTAGAAGAAGTATTACAACGTCATGTGATGGCGAATGCCTTTAAATTGTTTGGAAATGATCCATGGGTATTGCAGCAGGATTCTGCGCCCGCACATGCCGCTAAAATAGTTCAGAACTGGTGCAAGTCAAATTTGCCTGATTTCATTAGCAAGGAACAATGGCCTTCATCATCTCCGGATGTAAATCCTTTGGACTTTTGTATGTGGGCCTTAATGGAACAGCGTCTAAATAATCTAAAACCAATGAGTTTGGATAAATTTAAGTGCTTACTTCAGAAAATTTGGATTGAAATACCTGAAGAGCAGGTGCGTGCCGCATGTGAAGCATTCCCACGCAGATTGATGGCCATTGTCAAAGCCAAGGGTGGCCACATTGAAATTTAATTAATAAATGTGAAATAGATGGAGACTTCGTTTTAAATCTTTTAAGATTTTTCAAATGTATTTTAAAAAATCATGTTAAAATGAGTTTTTTCTTTGCTTCACTTTTTCTGTGCCACCCTGTAGTGTAAATTCTAAAATGAAAAGTGAGCCTATATATAAACTTAGGTAAATATTGTTGAATATTTTTGTTTAACTTATCATTTTGTGGATTTTGAAACATTTCTTACAAATATAACTAAAATATTTTCTTTATAATTTAAAAAAGTTTCATTTTTTTTCAAAATAAAAATAGTGTCAAAATTTGGCTATTATAAATTTTTAATTTTAATTTTTAAAAAATCTCAAACGTCATAACTTTTAAAATATTAATATAGTTTTGGAAATTTACATTGTGATTTAAAAGATTTAGAAAATAATAAAATTATTCCAAAAGAGATATTTTATATAAAGTAAAATACAAGGTTTATAGATATAATTTATAATAAGCTTATTATTAACATTAATATTATTATTATTATTATTATTATTATTATTATTATTATTATTATTATTATTATTATTATTATTATTATTATTATTATTATTATTATTATTATTATTATTATTATTATTATTATCATCATCATCATTATTACTACTACTACTACTACTACTACTACTACTACTACTACTACTACTACTACTACTACTACTACTAATAATAATAATAATAATAATAATAATAATAATAATAATAATAATAATAAATAGTTAAACATATATGATAACTTTATCAAGTGTAATTTGTGATGTGTTATTGATGAAGTCATTGGATCCGAAAATTAATATGCAAAATGTAGTAAATACTTGTGTTTTAAATGTTTTTAAAAAGTTTTTCTGAATTATATATGGATTATTAAAATGTAATTTTTATTTATTAGAGAAAATTAAATCAACTAAATGCAAGTAATACTTTGTAAATAGAATAATTCAATGCAAACTAAAATGAATTTTTATTATAAAGAATATCCGAACAAAAATAAATTAAGTTAAGAAAAGAGTTTTCATCAATTACAATATTTCTTCTAAATCATTTTCCGTTAGCAGATCAATTTCTATTTTTTATACAAAATGCTAAACCAAATTTTCAGAAGAATTTGTAAAAATATTTCTTTGATTTTATTTTGAGAAATTAATTGATTTACTGTTTGTTTATTTAACAAAACATTTTATATTAAATTTAAAATGTTAAATTTCTCTCTAATTTTTTTCACATTTTAAACTGCTTTTTACAGACATGTTACAATTAGTATAGCATTTAAATGGAATACTTTTTACAAATAAATAAAAATTTGATTTTATTTACCAGTACATAAGTACAGGTCATTTTTTATTGTTTCCATTTATTTTATATGAAAACATTCATAGAATAAATTATAGGAAAACAATAACCAATATTGAGTAATATTATTTTTTTATTATTTATGAAATCAGGGTCGACTCATATCATAGGCGATATAAACGATAAACACAAATATTTTAAACCAATAATCTTATAATAATACAAGATATAATAATAATACTATACTAATAACTTATTATAATAGTAAAGACTACAGAAACTAAGTTTACTGTTTCACACTGTTTCAATTTCGTAACACCTCTAACTAGTTTGAAACCGCAATCGTCTTGCAGCGATAATGCAACGTTATGCAACACGTATTCAAGCAAATGATATCTTTTTTTATAATTTAGACATTTTTTGTACCTATCTATTTTTTTTTGCAGCCTGAAACATTAATATATTGAAAAATTAAAATTAAATTAATCAATTACACTATCTCGATTACAGAATATAATTTAACCATATTTCTAAAACCTCTATTTGTGCAATAAATTGACTCTTATACGTAATAATAATAATAATAATAATAATAATAATAATAATAATAATAATAATAATAATAATAATAATAATAATAATAATAATAATAATAATAATAATAATAATAATAATAATAATTGTTTCGACCAGTCGGAGGGGGAATGTCATTTACCTCTGACTGGCAGTTTGTTTGGTGGTTTTTGCATCGCGTCTGTGTGCACGGTATGATTAAACCAATTCTTGTTAGGGTGCGCACACAGACGCGAGAAGTAGGTTTACGTTTATATTGTGGTTTTTTTATATATTAATTTGTAGAATAACAATTGTTTGGCTGAATCAATCGATTTATGTTTTCTGGAATTGTAGATTTTTGAATGGATATAAGTTGGTAATTCGGTTTTGAAAAATGTAATTGATTTGTTCTCTGCTGAAAGAGAAATTGTTTTACACGAATTGCAGATTTGGATTTAGAATAGATTTATAATTTTGATTTGTATTCTGAAATTTGAAATATGGAAGATAATGAATGTTTGAAATGTCGTATTTCAATGAGCAATATAGCGAAGATTATTAATGGAAGTTTATCAAAACGTTTGGAAATCAACGATTTAATTTCTGTAAATCATGAAATGACAGAAGAGGAACTCCAAGATATTTTTATGACATTTCCCCAAAAATCTAAAAATATTCGTAAATTATCTGAAATCTTAGCGATAAAAAGATAAACTTGCTAACTTATGAGTATGATATTCTATTTAATCGAGATCTTAAAATGATCAACACAACTCAAATGTTTACTCGCCAAAGTGTTGAACAATTATCCAATGTTTCCAATTCAATCATGACTCAATCTCAAGTTATTGACACGTTAAATGGTTTGATAAACAATGGTTGTGTAAAAATAGAGCGTGTGATACGATCAATTACGGAAAAATTCTTCTGATTTGTTTTAGACGAAAACAATAATAATAATAATAATAAATTCCAGGAGATTGACAAGGACTATCTTATAGTCGAAAACGTTTTCATTAAATACATTATTTGCAGCGAAAGACTTAAATTATCATTTTATTGTTTTAAATAATAAATGCTGCTACCAAGAAATCATCACTTTATAATAATAATAATAATAATAATAATAATAATTATTATTATTATTATTATTATTATTATTATTATTATTATCAATTATTGATTTTAGTAACTAGGTACAGCGTCCTCTCAGCCGTATTTATATTCAAGGAAGAAAAGCCAATCTCCAATTATAAAACTTTTCAGAAATATAAATTCATCAATACTTATTTTCGTAAATTAGATTTTATTCCTATATTATAATTCGATGGAAAAATCATTAATGTGTGAATTTATCCCTCTTTGATAATTGCTTTCGTTTTTGAAAACATTATGTAATCAATGTAAAATTGAATTATGACAATTATCAAAGATATTTCACAATCTTTGTTGGTATTTGTAGTTATTTTCTTTTATTATACATTTCTTTCTAAAAGATTCAATTTTTTTTCAAAAAAGACTTAATTTGTCAATTAAATCGTTGATTGTTTAATATTAGAAATGAATTTAAATCTAATTATTAATTATATTTATTTTAAAGATTTTATATATCGGAATTTCTTTATTAGTTTTTTCACAATTTTAAAAATTCAGAAATAATTTATATATATATTTTTTGACTTCAACCAGAATTATAAAATAATATTTGAATATTTTATCGTAACGACATTGACTTATTTAAATGTTTAAGGTGATTTTTGCTTATTCGTATACAACTATATGCAAAATGATTAATTTTTCAATTAAAACAATTAAAACATATACAAGGAGTAATTTAAATGTTAATTCTTCATATTTTTTGACATAAATTTTATGGTTTATTTTTAATATATGTTTAATGGATTTTATTTTGGAAAACTTAATGCTATACGAAAAAATACTTTTCTCATTTGACGATTTTATAAGAATATAAAAAGAAGACTGTATCTCACAAACCATTTTTTTATGAATACTCATAACCTTAAATATATTTTTTTAAATGTAAAATTAATCTTTTAATCAAAAGATTAATAATGTCTAAAAGAAAGTGTTTTTATTTAATAAATTTACTCCAATTTAATTTTACTCTGATATAATTTGGAAATTAAAGTAAAAGTGTAAAAGCAAATGCTGAAATATTTAAATAAATATTTGTAAAGACATAATATCTAAAGTTTTATCTAACAATTTAGTTCAATAAAATAAATCATAAAAAAATTTAATTAATTTAAACTTTCAAAATTATTTTTTCTTTGAAGTTATCTACTTGATTGAATATTAAATTAAATAGAATATTCTTTAATCCGAACAAATTTTCTATAGATTTTCAGCTGTTTTGATTACAAACAATGAAAGTTCTCCGAAAATAAAAATTTTCAAAAATATCCCATTTCAGCAATATATGATTTCATTTCTGTGCGTCTAAGTGAATTTCATCGAATTCATTTAAACTAGTAGGGCATTATTATATGATTTCTCTACTATATATATAAATGCTATAATTTAAATAAAATCTTTCCTAAATCTTATTAATTATAACAATAATAACAATAATAATAATAGTAAAATAGTAATAATAATAATCGTAATAATAATAAAATTAAATAATGATTTAAGCTTTTTGTTGTATATATTCAAAGATTTATTGTTCATTTTATTAAAAATATACTTCACAACAAAAAGCTTAAATTATAATTTAATTGCTTATCACTTAATTAACGCTACTACTACAAAATCATCACTTTATGCAATAATAATAATAATAATAATAATAATAATAATAATAATAATAATAATAATAATAATAATAATAATAATAATAATAATAATAATAATAATAATAATAATTATTATTATTATTATTATTATTATTATTATTATTATTTTTACTATTATTAAGTTTTAAAATGTTTTATTCATATTTTATTTGTTTAGTTGGAAGTATTCATTTTCCAATTTTCCAACCTTCTATTTACTAATATTGTATGGTAGCATAGTCTAAAATACAAATAAATAAATTCATTTTACTTTGAAGACACTTATCTAGATATCGAAAATGATATTTTCTTATTACGTGTTTATTATATATTTATATAAATCCATTATCATACCCATATATTTTGATTTATGTGACAATAAGAATTACCTATATTTCACGTAGATGTTAAAATGAAATTTAAGAAAACTTTAAGTAAAAGTTATAAGATATTTGAATATTGCAAACTAAAATACACAGAATTAATTGAAGAATATTATAAAAATATTTTAATTAAACTTTTATTATAATTGTTTATTATTATAATTGATCATTATGACTGATAATTGAAATTGAACATTTCGTATAGTCTTAAGAAAATTTTGTACATATATCATACTTGTAGTGGAGATGAATATTATTTTGTATCTGAGAATATATTAATTTATGAGTTTATATCTCATTTTATATATTTATTGGTTTTCATGTAACTTAATTGAAAATTATTTGTTTTGCATTGTTTACTTTATTTTCTAATGACCAGCTTGCTTCAATCTCATGTAGTTCTTTTATTAATATCACGTAAGAAACTTTATTTTTTTCCATAATCGAATCAGGTTTTCTGAACAATAGGATGGTAAACCTTTGTAAATTTTGACTTGGTTTAACCACTTCTGTGGTCAACCGATGACTAATTGTTCTCGTAAGATAAAATTACGACACGTGTCACTAAATTCGCGCGATGCGTTCTCTAGACTAGTGTGTGAATGACCCGAGCTGCTCTCGAGCAAATCACTATAAAAGGTTTCGTGTACGATTTGCCCGAATCCAGTTAAGCAAATCGTTGTATCAGCAAAATACCTACCCGAATTATGTTCGGGAAATCTCACAAGGGGTATATAGCTCATGGTTATTAATTATAAAAAAGGTAACTTATGACTTATGAAAGATTTATGTAACACTTTTGTAGATATTTTCTGGTTATATCTAATTTTCTTATATATTTTACTAAACCTGATTTCTTTCGAAGAAATATTTGGTATTTTGACAAGCCCGTTTTATTAAGTTAGTATTCAAATAAAATAATTATAATATCGTCTGGGAAATATTTGTAAGTATCCTTAGAGTGTAATGTTAAGGCGGCTTTAAAGGCTCAGTGAATCTTCTTGACCTAGCCATTTTATTGTGGGTAGTATGATTTGATTAGAGATTACTTTATTATTTATTAATCTGATTTAAATTGTATAAATTATTAATAAATAAATATTTATTTGTTTTAAATATTTTCACGTTAAAATATATCAAATGATGAAAATAAGATTATTATTTATTTGACTTCCGCTTACTTTAAAATTATTTATAATAACTTTAAGAAACCCTTCAGGCGATTTATAATTTTAACATAAAATTTATTTTGTTTTTTTTATAAATTTGACTAAAATGCATCTATAAATGTCTACACGAATAGACAACGACTGATTTCGACTTAAATCCCAAAGAAATTTGGCAATTAAAAAATACTTTATATGTTTTAAATCATATTTTAATATACATAATTAGTAATTTTTTTTTCTAATTTTAGATTATAAAAAACTGAATTATTAAATTATTAATTATTAAATTATAAATTATTAAATTATAAATTATTAAATTATTTTCGCTTGGGGTCTTCAACTTCAGAAAAAGATTTTTAAAGTTCGAGTTCATTTTAAATATTTTTAATATATAATACATGATTAAAATAAAATATTAAGTGCTTTTTTATTCATTTTGGATAAGGGAGTTTATTCATATACATATTAGCAAAAATTTTAATATTTTAATTAATTTTAATATGCAATAAAGTATACAAATAATAAAATTGACATTAAATATTTATATTCAATTTTATAAAGTCAACGCCGCTATTTATCAAATTCTATTATTATGTAAACTTAGTAATTTCTTTTGTAGTTTATTGTTTAGATAATTTTGCTCATTAAAAATGGCAAACTTCACAATAAATTTAAATATATTTTATGGTTTTGGGGGACTCAAGTTCGTTCTGGCCTACATTGGTTTAATATGACAAATAATAATATGACAAATAAATAGATTTTAAAATAAATAGTAGTATCTTTAGGTTTAACTATGCAATGCAAACCTTATTTTACAACATGGAATGCAAATCTAGAGTGTATTAACACTTCAAATCATTCAACTTATGTATTTATGTATTTTTGTTTTAATTTTTGTTTCTCACCTTGTTTTGCATTTTTGAAAAACAAACTAAATTACATAGTAAGGTTAATGATTTATACATAATAATATTACTTTAAGGTCATTTTCAGTTAAACCATTAGATGTAAGTATTTTTTGCCAATTCACATTTTTTGACTGACATNCGTATTTTTTCCGTTTTCAATCTCTTGTGATTATATACAAAACACAGGTTTATTCGTTTCCAGCAAACAATGTATTAACAGATGAAAGCCATAATTACCCAATACTCATCTTTAATATATATATGAATGATAAATATAGAATATAATTATTTATATTTGGAACCTTTATTACTTTTACAGTGGTGACAATGTGTACCAAAACTCCCATCTTCAATGTTCTTTATGGAATTTCATAAATTTCGTAGCATAAATATCATGTATAAATGTTACATTAGTCAAATCTAATAAGTGAAAATCTAATTTTCAAAAGTTAATACACTTCTGTCAATTCATATTATTTATAATCTCTTAGCCAAATATTGTCTCAGTCAAATTGCAATTTGAGATCTATTTTGTCTTGAATAGGTTAATCTTAAATACATGTCTTAAATTCATTAAATACAATTTGTCTAAAACTATTTATTAATAATAATTGTTAATTATTAATGGAGAATTATGCCTATTTTGGACAAGGAAATTATATTTTTCAAAATAAAAAAATTATTTTAATAGTTAATATGTCTATTTTCAGAGAAATTAACAAGTATTTGAAAATATTTTTTTGATGTGTAATTTCTGGATGATTATCAATTGCATTCTTCAATTTTTGCAAAACTACCGTCAATGCAAGATTATATTTGGTGACCCTACCTAATCTACTTTTTCTTATTTCTGATATGTTTTTGAAATTAGAAATTAATAATTATTGAAATTATTATTAGTATTATTATACTCGATTTTATTGTTATTTAAAATTTATTTTGTTATTTTGATATATTGTTTGCGAATGGATTAGGAATTCTTAACTTTAATAATTAACTTAATAATTATTTTTTACTAATTTTATCGAATTTATGATAGTACTGAAAAATAATTTATTTGATTTAATTTTATTTTTTGAAAAGAAAAATTATTTTCCACAGAACTATTGTTATAAATATATATTTCTTGTAATAAACTAAAATTTTCAGTATTTCTCAAGAGTAATATGCTTCATTTTGTTTATATTTAATCCTTCTCGGACAGTGAAAATTAATTACATTATTTATATTTAAAATAAATGATATTTGAGTAATGGATTTCATTATATAGAATCGTAAATAACTTTTATCATTTCTAATTGAATATTCCAAAATTAAAATATAATTTTGTTTGTATGTCTTATGTAAATATAAAGATCAGATTGAGAAATATTTTAAGTATAGTACTTAAATTTGAAAACTTTTAATATAAAATAAGTTCAGAGGAATTGTTTCTTTCACTTAAGGATTTACAAATAATAATAATAAATAAATTAAGAATGAATGAAAGAAATGAAAGAAATTTGTTTTAAACACTTTAAAAATAAATATTTTATATTAGAAATTTTAAATTCTTTGTATTTTTAAAGAATTATTTCTCTCAGAGAAAAGAGAAAGTAAATTGTATATCTTTTATTGATCATTATTATTATTATTATTATTATTATTATTATTATTATTATTATTATTATTATTATTATTATTATTATTATTATTATTATTATTATTATTATTATTATCTTTCAAAAATAACCAAATTAAATATTGATATGTTAAAAAAGATTTTAATTTTCTCATCAAATAATTTAATGAGCATTTTTTTTGACTGCAGCTAAAATATAAATTGTCTAAAAGTAATCAATTCGTATCTTATTAGGCAAATAAAAATTTATCTGTAAATTGAAAGATTACAAATCTCTATCAGTAAAATATCAATCAGTTGAAATTAATCACCTTTTATTCACATCAAGTCTTCAGAGATAAGATTCGCCTATTTTATCAATTTTTTAAAAAAATTCGAGTCAATTATTTCACTTTTATGGAAAATTATCCCCTAAGTAGTTTTCAAGAAAGCTATTTCAATTGCTCATGTCAGTTTGAAAGCTAACGATAAAGTACTCGAATAATTATTGCAAAACAAGATCTGAGAAAATTATACATAAATCTTGCTTAAATTTCAGAATGTTATTATTTTCCGAGATCACTTGAAATTGAAAATGTTGAAAAAAGCAATTGCAATTTAGTCATTCATATTATTTATTTATATTAATTATAAGCTTTAATTTTAAAATTAAAAATAAATTGACATATTTAAAATTTTGTTAATATTTGAAAAGTTGAAAATTAAATTTTCAAAATAACTAAATAAATTTTTGATAATAAATTCTATAATAATGTGTATAATTTTAATTTATTGATCTATGGTCTCATAAAAGGAAAAGAATATAAAAACCAGTATATCATTAGTAAAAGATTTAACTAATAACACAACAAACTTGAATCAAAATATTGAACTATCTTTCAAATAAATTTATAAATGTATGAAAAAAAACTTAAATATTCGGATAAATATTATGTAACTGAAAATAAAAGATAAAAACAGCATAAATATAAATTTAAAGTAAATAAAATAATATGTGTACTGGTTCAAAAGGTGAGAACAATAGTAAATTTTAAGAAAGAGTTAAATCAAGAATCAAGGGTTGTGATAATTCAAAAAATATTCCATAAAAATTCGCATGTATTTTTTATTGACTCATCTATTTGGTGTTGATACTTATAATTTGAAAGAAGGTTCAATCTATGATAATAAATTTAATTATTGAATCATATATCCTGATTCGTATTTTGCTATTAAATTGTTTTAACACGACTTAACTTAGAATTTGTTTTTGTATGAATACGCTTTACAAAAAGATAATTTTGATAGATGTTTCAGTGTTATAAACAGGTAATTATAAACAGATATTTTTAAACTTTGTTTAATATATGAAATAGATAATTTTGCTTAGAATGATATTCGGCCGGAACATATACCCAAAATATACCACATTAAAACTTATCTTTTTAAAAATAATGAAAACTTTATAACAAAACTTTATTATTTAAATTGTTCAAATATTTTTAATATTTAATAATATATCATTTTTTTTAAATATAACGTGTTATTATTATCAAAAATAAATTAATACAGGAAGTCAAAATAAAAAATAAACAAAAAATTTAAATTCCAAATTGTTTTTTCAATGTAATTGTGATTGATACATGATAGATTTTGACTTGCTATTTATAACAAAATAATTATTATAGTAATTTCAAAAATATTTAGAAATATTGACCATGTCATAAGTCGACTTTATCAAGTTGAAACTGACGGATATTTATCTAATTAGGCATCTGGTTATCTGATGTTAGAAATTTGTGCTAAAGAGAAAAGTTGTTGTCGAATTAATTAATTAATTAACAATAAAAAGGGTGTTATAATCCTGGATAACATTAGAATTTTATTTCTTTTGAAGTAAGAATTAAAACCATTTAATAAATTAATTGAAATTTGCTAATAAGAAGTTTCAAATTAATAAAAAATAAAAACGAAATTTGAAACAAAAATATAACAAAAATATATAATTCTAAATGATGTAGTGATTGCCTATATGAGTGCAATAATAATACTAAATTAAAAACTCAGTAATCTTAGGATAATGACCATATCACTGTTCTTTGACTTTCGAAATGTGAAGTATAAAATAATTTCATTAAATAGCATAAAGTATATGAATATAATTAATTTAGTTACCATTAAAATCTCAGTAATTTATATCAATTAAATATAATCAAAATTAATCAAAACAAAAAGTTTCAAGAAGTGATATAATATTGATACACATTTTATGTCTATGGCTTATTTATGGACGATTTACACATACATATGATACAACTGAAAAATTAAATTATTAATTAATTGTTATTATAAATTTACAAAATAGTTTTGTAATAGAAGACAATAATTTAAAATCTTTAAATAAAAACTAATTGTAAAATAATAAGTTTGTTTAAATAATTGAATTTGTATTTGAAATATATTTTTGTCAGTTTATTATTATTTATTACTAAATTCAGTTGATTAGCCTAAAATCTTAGAAAATATTTATATCAATTTGGATATTAATAATAATATTTGCATAATAAATATGCCCAATAGTGCAAAAATATAAAAAGTTACAATAAGTATCGAAACAATTAATAAATAAAAAACAACATTTCATTACCTAATATATTATTTAATATAATTACCGTCAACTTCAAAGATAAACTTGAAAAGTAGAATAATAATAAAACTACATAACTTACAATGTGATATTGTGCAAAATTGATTTTGATGCTTAAATTCAACCTGAGTGTCAGCTGTTGAATACATGGAAGGACATATACATCCATCTCCGACATCGTCATCATTGATATCATAACATGTACCCTTAGAGGCAGTACACAATGAGCATAGTGGTGAATTTTCATTCAAAATAGGAACTAAAGAAATACGTATACGACAATAGTTCCAAGAAATACTTACAGCACTCATGGTAGTGAAGATTTGATTGATATAATTTAATATATCCCTTTGGACAAACACAAATCTTGATTTGATTATTCATTGACTTTTCGGCACAAATTGCTTTTTTTGAGCGGCAAATATCTTTATTATCGTCACAATAATCTCCGATATCCACTGAAATACACATATAAAATATATATATATAAATATATATATACATACATATATATATATATATATATATATATATATATATATATATATATATATATATATATATATATATATATATATATATATATATATAAATTCTTGAATTACATATCTAGAGTTTTATTATTAGCTAATTTCTTCAATAATCCTAAATATCTTAATAATTACTTAATAATAATTAAAATAAATATTATGATTGGGGTTATTTTAAATGTTTTACTGTCATTAAACAGTCACAATGCTCGAGAAAATTAATGTTTAATAAACTCTAAAGTAATAAGGAGTATAATTTACATTCGCTCAACTTGTTTTGGTCAGTATTTTAAATAAAATAAAATATATAAGCTGTCAGCAAAATATGATCATTATGATCAGTTCTTTTAATAAGGTAAGTCAAAAAATTATAAAATTTATTTATTTTATCAAAAGAGATTTTGTTGATTTTGGCTTGCGTTTGGACATAGAAATAAATTGAAACAAAGATCTATGTCAATCACGTATTAGCAAATTTCATTTCTTTAAATATTCTAGACGGGTAAAATAAACTTTCTCTCCTAATATTTTCTCAATTTTTTCTCGGTGCATTTGGTATTTCAACTACCCAAACGCCAAAAGCTATTTTTGGAAATGTTCCAAAGCACATCTTTGGCATTTGATATTTGTTCCTTGGTGATTTGATCTTCATCTGGTGGACAGTAATATTGGGTTTTGGTTTCTATTTCGATTAAAGCTACCACTTTGTTGCTTTTGCACCACTTTCACCAGCATATCATTGACAATGACTTTCTTCTGTCGTGTATACCACAACTTCTTCGAACGTTTTTTTATATAGAACATATAACATTACAGAACACAGATTACGGTCTCTTCTTTTGGCTTTAATACACAGATAGTATAAATTATTAGTAAATTATTTTATAACCCAGCTATGTTTTAACGTATGACTTTAAACCATACATCAACCTCATATATCATATTCATGGCTTTTAATTTATTTTTGCAATATTGTATTTCTATTCCATTTCCTGTATTTCTTTTTCGCTCGGTTTGGAGTCTGGAGTCTCTTTCTAATTTTTTTCATTTTCTTTATCACTAGTGAATTCACTAGAAATATGGGTTTCCATTTTTAACAACATATATATATTATTCAGAGAATTATGCTACGAAAATAATAAAGACTATGAAAGATTACTATTGCATACTGAAGTAAGGTGATTATCAAAGGGACGATATCTAAGAAGATTTTATTATCAGTTTGATACCATCATTCAATTTTTAAATTCTATCAATTTTCCTATTATTTTTGATATTGATATATAAATAAAAGAAGTTGCTTACATATCTGATATTTATGAAAATTACAATGACGTTCTTTTGAAACCCCAGGGCAATAATATAAATCTTTATATGACAAAATAGTTAAACATCCATGGCAATGATTTAATTATAAGATAACGCCAATCAAACATTCTTTTCACGATATATTTCGGCAGTTTTCCTGTCATCATCAGGTGGGATATAATAACTAAATAAATCAAGGATTTTAAACAAATTTATTAATTATATAAAAAAATTTTATTTAATAAAAACATTTAATTATTTTTAAAAATTATAATTAATTTAATATATTATTTTTAAATTTTTTGATTCAGAATTTAATTTAATAATTTAAAAATTTTATTAATTATTTAATTTAACACAACAATCAATACATACAGTATACAAAAAAAATTATTTAAAAACATTCAAAATACAAGTATTCACTGCATTCTGCACATTAATTTTCGGATTCAATGACTTTATCAACTACGCCTCACAAATTACACGTTTCCAATAATTATCGAAATTTTTAAATAAAATTTGACGGGAAGTCTCTCCAATGTATGTGGCATTACACCCATTACATGTAAACTGATGAACGAGATCTATACACAATTCGACCGCATTTTTTGACTTATTAATAAACATATTGCGTACTTTCCATGAAGTTGACACTATCATATAGTTTAAATTATCTAACTGCTTTCTTTTCTTCACTTTATAATCTTTAAAACCTTCTGAGTACGGCAATACTAACACAAATTTAGGCTCATCATCTTTGCTCACACTATTTAATTTATTTAACTCATCAGACTCATACACCTCAACAACATCACACCCAGATTTTCTCAAACATGGATCCTTAGGATTTTCACAGTCTCTTTTACCATAATTAATAAAAAAAATTTTTGTATATTGTATGTATTGATTGTTGTGTTAAATTAAATAATTAATAAAATTTTTAAATTATTAAATTAAATTCTAATATATAATATATTAATTTAATTATTATTTTTAAAAATAATTAAATATTTTTATTAAATAAAATTTTTTTTTGTATCATTAATAAATTTGCTTAAAATCCTTTATTTACTTAATTATTATATCCCACCTGATGATGAAAGGAAAACTGTCTAAATATATCGTGAAAAGAATGTTTGATTGACGTTATCTTTATATGAAAATAATATATTTCGTAAAGATATGACATTATTATAATTTGCAAGATATAACAATAATAATTTAGACATTTATTTAAATCATTAACAAAATATTTATTAAAAAGAGCTCGAAGGCTATAAATCAGTAAATATATCGATGTTTTTGATATTCACGAATTTTCGGCACCTTCATTTTCAAGTGAATTAAATTAAATTAATATTGAAATTTATTTGAAAAAAACATTTACAAAATATAAAAAAATGAAATGGAAATACGATTCAAAGATGTAATAGATTTTGAAGTACCAAATTGGGTCATTAATCCTTTTAATATCATTAATATATTATCAATTCCAAACCATTTGCAAGAGGCAAATAATGTTGCAACCCTATCTTCTTATAGAGAAGTTACTATCAAAATATTTTGAATAAAAATTAGAAATGAATTGTAAACTTTATGGAATGAAATAAAACTTCTCATTTTAGCCTTTCCAATTTCATATTTGGTTAAGAGAGAGATTAATGTTGTACCTCACTTGCTTTTCAAACAAATAAATCAATTTCAAATATGTCAAAAAGGTGAATTAAGATTGATCTTTTTAAGCTTTGAGCCAAATATAAATGATTTGACCGAATTTCGTCAGCCACAAAGATCTCACTAACTTAATATTAAATTTCATTTAAAAATAAGGGGAAGGGGGTCGGTTGAGAAAGAAAATGTTTCAAAGAGGGTGCTGGTCTGAAAAAGGTTGAGAACCATTGTTCTAAGGATAAGTATAATTTTTATTTCATAAATTAGAATAATTAAAAGTTTATCCTAACATTTTAGTATGTTTTTTAAATATAACTATTTAAAATCTTACATGATAACATCATTCAAAATAAGAAAATTTTATTTCAAAATCTTACAAACCAGACGATGAAAAATATTTTAATTGTTTAAATTATTTGACTGTCACTGAAATGAAAAGGAAAATATTACATTAGTTTGCACTTTGAATAAAATTCAATTAGAAAACCTTTTTCAAATATAATCCTTTTAAGTTTTTTTTGCTTAGAAAAACTTTAAATGGAATTTGCCTCGAAGGAGAAACATAATTTTTTATTTGTAAGTTATTCGTAAGTTATTCGTAAATATTTTAATTATAGTTTGACAAATGATTCTCTTCTGCTAAAAATATAATATTATTTTTTTTCTTAAATGTTAAATTATTGGCAATTTTAATAAACCTCATCTTCATATTTTATATTAAAATTATATAAAACATGAAATATTGAATGGAATTTATTAAGTATTATTTTCATAACACATTAAATAAAAAATAATTAAATTATATTAAATTATATTAAACTATATTACTTGATAAAATGCAAATCAGAAAATTTGTGTTTTTTGATCTTTTATCAAGATGAATTAAATGAAATATCGGTTAATTTATCGTAATAATTGTGTAATAATTTCTTTTTTTATTGCACTCATCCAGATGCTTGATTTTTATTTTATGAACATTATGCAACATATTTTATTAATGTGTTGCATAATATTCATAAAATAAAAATCAAGCATCTGGATGAGTGCAATAAAAAAAGAAATTATTACACAATTATGACGATAAATTAACCGATATTTCATTTAATTCATCTTGATAAAAGATCAAAAAACACAAATTTTCTGATATATATATGTTTATCCAATATCAAAAATTTAGTAATATAATAAATTATTATATTTATATCCATGATATTAGATACTATAAAATAATTATTATAATGTTATATGAGACTTGATTTATATCATTGCAATATAATGCACATCACATCATTCATGTAAATTATTAAATAATTTCTATATTCATTTATATATAATTAATACAATGAAAAAGTAATCAGTGGTGAAATTGGAAAAAAGTTCTTATTATATATATATGTAATCATTTTAAAATTAATTTAGTCAACATGTAATATAAAATTGGTTTATTAAACACGTTAGAACATTGATTCAGAAATAAAGGAAACAAAATATTTGTTTCGGTGAAGAAATATAAATCTATATTTATTTATCAAATTACATCTTAGAAAGGATGATCAACTTACAAAAGTAATTAAAAGATGCCTTGAAATATAATTAAAGAATTATATCATTAAGGAAATTTAATATTTAAGCTTTAAATACACACATGAAGTGATGATTTCAATTTAAAGTGCTTAACATCTCTGTAAATCTTAAATTATTGGAAATAAATTAATTTTAATAAAGCTATATGATACAAATTATTACCTAAATTATTGTTACAAATTTCATGTTTGATATCTGTTGTTTGAAATCGTTTCATAGGGCATGCGCATCCAACATAACTGTTTTCTGCACTGAAAGGTAAAAATATGTTCAAATGAAAAATTGATATTTTAAAGCTTTTACCGAATGTAAGCAGTTTTTTTATCATAATCCTTGTAGAAAAAACATACTCCTCCTTCATTACGACAAACGAGGCAAAATTGATTGTTTTCAATTTGATAAGTCTTGACTCCTATTAATTAAAATAAATACTTAATTAAAATACCATGTAACAATAGTAATATTAGAAAAATAAAAAGACAACCATTTTTATTTTCATACTTGGTAATAAATATTTAATTAAGTAATTAAGAAACAAAATATTAAGTTATTTCCAAAATAAAATGGTTTATTATTCAGTTATTATATGTAATAAATATTAATTAAAAAATGTACAACAAATATCTTAAAGCTGTGCTATTTAATCACTTAAAAGAAATATCTAAAATTATCACTAAAATCATGTTTTAATATCATAAATATTATATTATATTTTAATAAAAAATAAAATTTTAGAGTTAAAAAAACAATTATTTATACAAATAGTTTAAAAATTATTTTATGGTGATTTTAACTAAAAATAAGAAATAAATCAACTGAAAATCATAAATAAATAAATAATTATACATATATAAAAATAAATTTTATGGGAAATTAAGAAGCGTAATCAAGCAAACTAAGAAAATAGATATGTATAATTTATGTATATTTAAATTATATTTTGTTAGAAACTATTTTTTGTTTCAATGTCCTTATTATATTTTAAATCTAAATGTTAAACTTATTTTTTAAGATTATTTATTAATTTATGTATTTTTGATTCAATTAATTTAAAACTTTTAAAAGTTACGATTGATTTTCTAAAGTATTTTGTTGTAAGTTTAATTACCTTTTAAAATAATTTCTCTAACAATAAATATATCTATCTCTAAATAATTCAAAATAATCATACAATGTTCATTATTATCAGTTTGCATTCTTATTCAATGTCAATTACTATAACAAGGACTATCTTATAGTCGAAAGTTCTTTCATTAAATACATTATTTGCAGCAAAGGGCTTAAATTATCATTTTATTGTTTTAAATAATAAATGCTGATAAATTGATTAAACTTGACTTACCAATGCAAATCATAACAATAATACAAATTGAGAAAATTACTGAATACGTTAACATAATAAATGTTGAAAAATTTGTTTTAATTCATTTTTATGTGTATTTTAAATATCATTTGATATGGAAATATGACAATATAAAACTAAACCAGACATGTTAGAAACAAAAGATAAAAATCTAAAGCAAATTTATGTAGTAAAACTTAATAAAATCCATCATTACTAAGATATAAAGACAAATTCATGTTGTATTTAAAAAGTAAGGAATTTCTGTGTTTATAAGTGTGTAAAAAGGGAACTGTCAATTAAACTATTTTTGAAAAAAACTTTAAAATCTATATTGAAAATGAAAATGAAAATATTACTGTTCAAAATAATATTCAATTAATTAATTTCTTTTGATTTTATTCCTGATGAAATTATTGATTAATAAAATATTTTTCAATAGTCTAAAAAAAATTAAAATAAAATAAAAAATTGAAAAATAATTTAACATGTTATTGTTTAAATTACATTTGAGAAATTTGATATTTGTTTAATATTTAATTGAAACATTTGTTATATATTGACAATCACAGATTCATCCCGAATAAAGAATTTTAATAACAAATATATTATTAAAGTGTTGTGATCATAAATAGATTTATTTCTCTGTCAAATATAGCTTCATGCTTCAGCGTTAGATCTCATTATCAAAGCAGAAATCATTATCAAATCATATATTTTCCTATTTTGTTCAAATGTAACTGATTAATTTCAATTAGCTTTGTTTAAATTAGAATTTCTTGAAAACAAATTTATGCTGTTAGAAAATACTTCAGTATTTCTGTTGGTAAATAAAATTGACTGTCATTTATTGCTTCGGATTTGATAAATGTAGTAGTTGAGCGTTTTGAATTAAAATTTCAATTCAAATAAACAAGAAAGACTTTGAAAATTTAAATTGAATGAATTTTGCAGTGGATATGATTTTAATAACATTAAATTTGCATTCTTTGATTATTTATTTATAAATTTTAAATGATAAATTAGAATAAGAAAAAATTTTAATTTATTTTCTTTTAAAAAATTAACAACCAACTGCAGGCATGTAATTCTGAGGAGTAAATTGTATGACCAGGACATGAACAGTAGCCTGCTCCGGGATGACAAGTGCTGCTGTTCACATGATTACAATCTCGATCCATTCGACATTTTAAATCCGTCAGCACTAAATATTTAAACATAAAATAGTTTAATTTAATTATTAATATAAAATTGAATTTAATAATAATAATAATAATAATAATAATAATAATAATAATAATAATAATAATAATAATATTATTATTATTATTATTATTATTATTATTATTATTATTATTATTATTATTATTAATGATAATAAAAACAATAACAATAATAATACATATTAATAAAAATTTTGTTGTGTTCATACAACAACTATTTGATAAATAGAAATAAATGATGTATAAATAAATTAATTAATATTCAAGGAAAAATATATAATTATTTCAACATTTAATACATTAGGAACAGTATTGCATTGCCTAGATTTGGCTACTAACATCAAAAATTAACTGCTATTAAATGCATTTATTTTTACAACATATTTTGAATATTTTATGAGTTTTTTTGATGTCTGATCAAAGTCTAAATGTAATAAATTTTTATAGATTTAAAGTGTATATATATATATATATATATATATATATATATATAAGCAAAAATAATTTAAAATACTATGTATAAAGCTATAAAATATATAATTTAATTTAAATAATTTGTCGTAAATCTTTAGAAATTCAGATTAACCCTACAGAAAAATCTCTAAATCAGTCTCAGGTGAAGATTAATTAAATTATGGAAAAGAAATTCAGCAGCTGATAAAAATAATAAAAATTCTATCCTCAAATCTATTGGTAATTTATTAAAAATAACAACATCTCACCGATTATTTTGTTCTTCCAATTACAAAGAAAAGATTACCAATTAATTGAGTACAAAAATTATTTCTTTTCCTCAAAAATCTGATTGTATGCATGATGATTTGGGAAAATTTGTTAGTAAATTCTTTTTTTTATCTGCATAAATTGTATTATTTTTTTTCACGAATTCTAAGGATTAATACTTGATGTAGGGTGATCCAATAATTTGTTGTTACATTTAAATTATTTATCTTCATTAAAAAGATTTAAAAAATCTTTATTATTTTATGTTGTTTGTTAAACTTGCGTTTTGGGATATTTTATTTCGGATAATTATCTACAAATATTTGTTTATGACAAAGTCATTCGAACAAATTAATTATTATATTTTGATATATAATTTTCCTTGTTAAAAAAAGTAATTTTTTAAAATTTTTTAAATGTTAAAAAATTGTAAATTTTAATAATCTCCATTTCTCATACATTCAGTGGCGGAAGTAGTTGACTAGGACTATAGGGAGCTCAAAATAATATAAAAATATTTGCGTAATACCATTGGTAAAGACAGTTTAAGCAATCTTGCAATAATTTCTATTGAAGCAAAAGAGCTTAAAAAATTGAAATGGAAAATATCATTACCGATTTACCCAATATGAAATCAAGAAGGAAAGAATTTACTTTGTAAGGTCTATTAAGTTTAAGTTTCGTTTTTATGTTATTTTTATTTGATTTTTATTTAAATTTTTATTCTAATATGATATATGAAATACTTTGTTTGTTAAATATCTATTTTTTTAAACATCTATTGGGGGAAAATATTTATTTTCTCATTTATTCTGCATACGTTGTAATTTATTCTTAACAGAAAATAAAATTTTTAAATTTTAATTAATTTTGTGTATTGTGGAAATCAATAAAGATGTTTTAATTGTATTCATCCCGAAGCTTGATTTTTATTTTGGGTATTATGTAACACATTAGTAGAACATGTAGAGACAAAAAAAGAAAATAAGTTTTACTTCAAAATCATGTTGCTATTGATGTGCTGGAATTTGAACAGATAAAGTTAAATGTTTACTGAAATTGTTAATACAATTTATGCAATAAAATATAAAATCATACATAATTTTAATTAATTTGTAAAATAAATAAAAATAATTTTTTTAATTTATTATCCAATAGTATAATTAATTTCCAACTAAAATTAATAAATTTTGCTCATGTTTGTTTTTCCGTAATTTTTATAAAACCAAAATTATCAGGAATAATGTCACAAGTTCATTTGTTTGAATTGTACTTAATTGGAAGGAACCACTAAATTTTCGACAAATGTAAAAATTGCAAAATCATGTAGACTCTTTAAATCATTAGTTTTCCATCTAAATTTTCCATTTTGAAACCATAATAATTTGATTAAATTAAATTATTCTTACTATTAAAATAATGAAGATAATTAGTATTTTAATCGGAAGCTTTGCGGATTATTATAACATAAATTTCTAAATATTTGCAATATTTTAATACATCTAAATAATTTTCATTTTATTAAATTCAAATATAAATCGGTCATCATTGATTGACTTATTTAGAAACTTTAAAACAAAATATTCATGTATAATTAATACAGAAATAATTACAAATAATTACATGACAAATTATTAGGTCATTCGAGTTATTTGACAACAATTAATTCACTTATCGGTCAATCAAACTGTGACTGGTTGCGTTATAATGATGCGATTCTCAAATGATTATAGACAGTGGTACCTTTTGCCACTACGGGTTCTGAACTAGACGTTTGCTCTGGTTGATGACGCTTTTATCTCTACAACTTCAAGTTCTAATACTCAACTACATTAAGGGTTTTATCTGCAAGAACTGCCTCCACATTATCAGTGACCAGTCTTTTCTTGGAATTATTAGGTCAAATTAAGTCAAATTTCATCAAAACTGCTGTATTGCTTTATAATAAAAAGGTTCCAAGTGAAAAAATGAACAGAAAATTGCTTATAATTTAGTATTTCTTTATCCAGACTTATCTCAGACTGACAATGAAAATAAAATTATTATTTAATTTTCAAGAAAAACTAACTAATTAGACTTGAAAGAAAAAATACAAAACTAAAAACACTAATACAATTCAAAATAATTATTCAAAACGATAAAATTGAAAATAAAACAATTTTGATAAATTTCTTTTAGTCCTTCCGAGTAAAGGAAATTAGAATCCGATCAAACATTTAATTATTTTAAACATAAATATATATATATATATATATGAATTTATTTGTTGATATTGTTTTTTAATCCACTATTAAATTATAAAATGTTTTATTTCAAATGTCAATTTATTTCTTATTACATTAATTTATTTGAACAAATTATTCATCACAAAAATCAAAATGAATTGTAAAACTATTATAAAACAATGTAATTAATAAATTTAATTAATTTTTGTCATTTCATTTTAATTCAATTATTTCCTAGGGATGCAGAATCGATGTTTGAAATTTCTAAGTTAAATAATTTAGTAATTTGTTTTAATAAATTACATTTTTTGTTTTATATAATTTAATTGGAATTTTCGGTGAAACAATTTGAATTGCGATTTCTATGATATATGACATATTAAAATTATTCCACAATAAAAATGTATTTTTAAATTATTTCTCTATATACATCGAAAAATTGAATACTGATAACTAGCCCAAAGGGATTTTTAAATAAATATTTTGCCTCAAAAATTAATCAGAGAATCATCAGTAAGACCTATTTTTGTAATAATTTATGTAGCAAATTTAACATGATTAATTAATTCAGTAATCTCGCCTTATGAATTCTGATAAAAAAGAATTCAAATTACTTTAAAATAAATTAATTTTATTAAATATTTATAAAATGCTTTAAAATGAGTTTATCCAGTGGAATATGAATAATTTGGAATATTTGACACAAATATTTTGAGTAAATGTTAATAAAACGTTGTTATATAAATGTGTAAATTCATTAAAATAAAATTATACTGGTGGACAATAATTAAAATCAAATAATAAAAATAGTGTATAAAAAACTAATTTAAATATTTTCATCTGTTGCTTGGCTGCAAAGTCTAGAAAATTTAATCAACTTTGTCTCCTTTAAATGTCCATTAAATAGATATTTTTTTTATAAACTTTTTTTTAAATTTGTCATAAATCTTTTACATTAGTTTTTTCAAGTGCTTTTCATTACTTTGATAAGTATTATTTAATAAGTATATTGTGAATTGTATTTTTGTCATGTATACTTTAATTAAATTTTATACGATTTCCCAACACCACTTTATCAACAAAATTATTTAACCGAATTTAAAAAAAAATTAAATATTTCAAACAAATTGAAAACGATCATGTCAATTAAGTCTTTTATCCTTTTTGCTAGTAATCTATATTTATTTCACAATTTCTTTATTTTCCTTTATTTACAGATCTTAAATCAATCTTTTTACTTAATTATCGTCTAATTTCGAAATTGGAAAAGGTTCTTATTATTTTGTTCTTATTATCTTGTATCTTTTAAATTCTACATCTTGATATGTTTACATCAGTATTTAGATCAATGGTTAATTATTTTTAATACATTTTAAAAGCATTGTCAAAAATTATGTTAAATTGAAAATAAAATATTGACATGTAGTCTAATAGAAATGGAGGTGAAAGAACTTTTAATATAATTTATTCAAATTTAAAATCCATATTTTTTTACTCTATAATACTTTGACCAAGACAAGCGTAAGAATTACCAAGAATAGTCAGTGAAGATTTAATAAAATGAATTTCCGTGTGTAATATATTGAGAAAAGGCTATATAATTGATAAAAAGAATTATTAAGTATTTCTGAATTTTATCAAGCACGTCGAAGTTGAAGAGAAAATTTCACATACCAAAGTATAAGGTTACCAGTTTCAGTTTTCTCTTTAAACCAACAATTGTAATATTATTATTTGAAAATGAAACATTATGTAAATTATTTGAACATAAGCCGAGAATTTATCTTTTGAACAAGTTAATAACACCAAAAAGACGGGTCTCAACTGGAACTATTTTCATAAAGAAGTTTCTTCCATCATTTGAAAATATATTAATAAAATATTTACGACCTGTAATTGAAAATTATAAATTTGTTTATAGTTGAAATGAACAACCAAGCGCTTTAAAATATAATACATTTAATGTCGAATAAATGTTGTTCAAAACGGCAAATATTTATTAATAATGATAATAAATATGTTTTTTTGTGAGATAAAGATTTTAAACTTTTATAGTGTCTTTTTGTAAAATAGTAACATGTCAATGTCGTAAATAACCATTTATAATTATCCTGGAATTTGTTTCAATATTTTCGTGTAAGTATAAGAAGTGTGAAATGTAAAAATAATAATTTTTGATAATTATATAATTATATAATTACTTATTATGTGAGAACGAAATTATATTGACAATTTGTGTTTATAAGTAAAAATAGACTTTGTTATTTGTTGGATTGGTTTTACTGAATGACGTACTAAATCAGAATCAAGACGGTTTATAAGCCCAGCAAAATTTAAAATGGTATATTTTTGCCCTAATTCCTATATTTTATTTTCTTTACTTTAGACTGTATTCAATTTATAATCATTTTTATAAATAAACTGACGACATTTCGACCGTTAATAGCTTAATTTTGACTATTAAATCAGTGTGTATAATCAGTTTTATATTTGGTTATCCTTCTTTTAAGATAACAAACATTCTTTAAAAATTGTATTTGTAATTGACACTTCTTTCACAAAGGTTCATGCCATAATCTTCAAATCATTTTTAACTCATATCTATTAATATTTCTATGGATCTATTGGCGTCTCATATCATTATATGTCTGTCACTCTACCTGTGAAAATAATTATTTTAGCATTTCATATTTTTTCTTGGAATATATTAAATTTGAAAATAATCTCGCAGAGCTAACAAAAGTAAATCTTGTAAAGATTTCAGAATCAAAAAAAATTGGATTAGCCATATCAGCTACAATTTACATAATTTTTAATGAATCATAAATTTTGATACTTATTTTAAAATAAAATTAATGAAATAAATTTTGTTTTTTAATTTTAACTTCATTATATATAAGCATATACAAATTATATTCTAGTTTTAAGATTACGTCCATCAAACTTAACAAAATCTGGTCAAATCTGGTATAAATAATATTATAGTGGAAAAATATAAATCTGATATATTTTAAAAATTGCTTGATAAATAAATATTATATAAAATTATATAATTATTATATATTTTTTAATAATATTTATATTTGTTCCTCGGGAATATTTGGTAAATTGATGTTGTTGCAAATAATGACAACAATCTTTGATTTTTCTTTTTACAAAGATATGAAGATTTCTTCGTAATTTTTTCTTTTTTTTATTTATATAAAAATAAATTACATATTATTTTAATTCAAAGAAAATGTCTAATTCTTATCTTATTTTAAACAATTTATTTATTTCATTCTGTAATATCCAGCACTTATATAAATCGATTTTACTCCAATGGACCTTGTGGTTACCTTTTTGACATTTTTAACAATATTTGTTGAAATAGTTTTTCTAAATAATTAATACTTTAAATTTGAGATATTCTTGTTTACTAAGTTCGAACTAATTACATCCCTTTTAAATATTATATAATTGCAAAATATTGAAAAGAAGAAATGAATGATAAAAATCGAAATTTTAAAATATTCATTAAAAGTAAAAATGAAAAAGAAATATTTTTAGGACAATAAAAATATTGTAAAATATTGCCACTTTCGTTTGAAATAAATTTTTTTTTAAATAATAAATGATTCTAGTCTTATTTTTTACAGACGCAACAAGTTGATAGTAAAAGAAAATTTATTTAAAATTAAAATATTACAAGGCATTTTATTTTTTTATAAAAAACGTAGACGTTATTCGTTTAATAAGTGATAATAATAATAAATATTTAACAATCACTAAGTCATATCTTAATTTATCACATAAAACAAATCTTTTATATTTTGTATATTAAACAAAATTGCAAGTATTTTTTTTATCTTAGGCATTATTAATTTACAATAAAAACATTAAAAATGTTGACAATATTACAATTAAATATAAGCAAGCACCAACAAATGGAACATCAAAAAAAATAATGTACTTCTCCCCATTTACAATTCATTAAAATAATGAATGGATTTTGCAAAAGTCAACAATTTTCTTGATGTTTCTAGAAATATCCTTAATGTGCTTTAACCGGGTAGATTTTTAGTACTTTTAAACGGTAAAAATAACGTGAAATAAATTGTAATTAAATCTGTAAATTAAAAGGTTATAAGCTTTAGAAAGTAGTACTTCATTTCAAAGTAGGATCTATCAATAAAAGCAGTTATGGCTTTGAATTACTCCAATTTATTTAAATCTCTATGTTTTCTTTGTAAAACTTCACTGTCGAATAATGGTTCACAGGAAACATATGCATAATCTAATACGCAAAAAACTATCTGTTACTGTGTTTTCTGCTCTGTTTCTTAAAATAAGTGGCGTTGATAAAATAAACATTGCTACCTTCGTTTTGTAATAATAGCGCCGATTATATTTGTTGATACGTTATAAATAAATAATTAAATTACAGGATTAGTATTAGGATCGATCTAAGGTCGTTTTGTTCTAACACATATTTTATCTGACTCCAAAGATAAAAACTTTCTGGGTTATAAGTGTAATTATTATATAAATACGTAAATATGGTTTAAATGAATAAGACTAAGATTGGTTTTGATGAAAAATATATTAATTATATAACAAATGTTTACAAAATATGTGTACCCAAAAATCCCTCTTGCTATAAGAAAGAAAAATGGTTATTCAAACCGTCCTCATAAATATAAGTTGTCACACGCTGGGTATACTTGGTTAATATATACGATTTTTCACAATTGGTACCACCGCTAGTTATTGATCAAGTATATCAAATTATTCTTTACTAAAAACCCTATATTTTAAAAATAACTATTGAATATATCTTTGTAGTCCTTCTACTAAATTTTCAGCCAATATTTATATTAAATTAAACTTTCTTAATTATTATTTTTAGCAATAATTAATTACTATTTTTAACTACTTATAGATTAAAATTACTGTACTTTTCTAATTGTAATAATTAACAAATGCTAATTTTATACTTTAACTATTTAAGGTAATATAAAAATAATACTATTGTTGGGATTTGGACGGCCATGGTGAGCTAAATTTGTAGAAAATTATAAATAGAATAGTTTAATAACTAAAAATAATTTTTTTGGAAGAGAAGCTAATTATAGGAATAAATTATTTTTTTATTCCTATTTATTCCTATAATTAGCTTCTCTTCCAAAAAAATTATTTTTAGTTATTAAACTATTCTATTTATAATTTTCTACAAATTTAGCTCACCATGGCCGTCCAAATCCCAACAAGTATTATTTTTATATTTACTAAAACAGTTTTACATTTAGATGTTATTTGAATTTTTTTTTGAGGTTAAAAAAATAAGTAATAAATTTTTAAATGTCTTATTTCTTTTGTGAAAAATTAAAAATAAGTAATGTCGCACTTGTTGTGAAACAGAGATAATTAATTGAATATAATTTATTACAAATAATAATTCATTATTAACAAAATATTAATTAAATAATCAACATAATGATAATGATAATGATGATAATTATGCTGGTAATGATTATGATAACGTTGATGCTATTATGAAAAATTAATAATTAAACTTATGCAATATTAATAATAATAATAATAATAATAATAATAATAATAATAATAATAATAATAATAATAATAATAATAATAATAATAATAATAATAATAATAATAATAATAATAATAATAATAATAAACAAATTTATTAATTTAAAATCGGCTTTTATTTCGAAATTTAATAAAATTTTGAAATGAAGCCTAATAATAAAAATTCAATCAAAGCCTCCAATTTCTCAATTTCTTTAAAGTCAATTTCAATAAATAATTGCATTATTTGGCGTGCTTCTGAATTTTAAATCTAGAAAATAGTTATGAACTGAAATAGATTTTGAAAATAGAATTTAATTTCCATTAGTTATTCATTATAATTAAACATATTTTTCATTAATTTGCTAAGTTATATAATAAAGTTATATAATACTATTTTATTTTATTTGCGACTCTAATTAAAAGACATTTATAGTTCTATTGATAAATTTTTATAGCTATAGTCATTCAAATGAATACATCAGTAAAAATAATTTTTATTTCAAATCTCAAATTCAATTACATATTAAAACATGCCCGGTCAACACAAAACAATAAATAAACAATTTCAATATTAATAAAATAAAGTGAGCCACATGAAAACTTAAAATTATTGTAATCTCTTAAATAATCGAATTCAAATGTTAATATAAAAAATATGCAATATAATTATTTAAATATTAATATAAAAACTTAATTTAATGAATAATTTGAGTTTTATCAGTATTTTTGAAGCTTCACCTTAGATGTTTTGTGAGACTATAGATGAAACTAATATCGTGTATCTTATATATTGTTCTGACTTAGTCTTACAAAATTTAATATTTGAGTTTTAGTTATTCTACTTAGTTAAGCTTTTCCTATCTACATGAAATTGTCCAAGTCTGCTTTAACATATATAACAAATCATATGTAAGTTTTGTTAATATATATTTGACTATGAATCAATAAAGATATCAATGTTTTTTTTTGATATTTACGAATTTTCGGCCCATTCTTTGTCAAAATATTTAAATATTAAAAAAACAGTGATATAGGTTATACAGGTTCATATTCAAAAATAATTTCTAATAAATACAATGTCAATTGAAAAGAAATCAGAGGTGAAAATTTACATCTTATTTATTTGGATTTTTATTTGGTTTTCAATATTAAAATAATCTAGGTTAACTGTAGCACAAGTTTAGGGCGATATTAGTTGAAACAAAATTGTCATCGAAGTCATTCAATTTTCTAACATTTTTTTCCAACATGGAAAATTTTGATTTACACACTAGTTCACCAATGCAACTTTTAACAAATTTCTCAAAAACATCGTTGATCAATTATTTAAAAAAAATATGAACATTTCTTGTGCAATAAAATTTGTAGATATTTCTTTAACATGTTCTCGCCGGCGCGGATCACCGGTGGGAAGTATTTGATTGTGTTATTATACATATATTAGACATTATTAGAAAATTTAACGTATATTCATCAAAAACATTTATTTTTAATTACAATTATAATTAACATAACATTTGTTCAATAACATAAACTGTACCGCCAAATGATGTGCAGCATGAAAATGCGCGCCAGCGTAAACGTATTAACTATGATTTATTGAAGAATGCTGAGCTTCAACTTTGTTCTAAATTCTAAAAATTTCATGTGCGCTGTTATATTTGAAAATTGATTAAACTGTCATAATTCTTTTTCACGGTTCTTTTTAATTCAACAGCCATGCAGTCATTTCATTATTAGATATCGACGCCACTACTTAAAATCAGGTACACAAATAAACTCTTCTTAAACATTTTATAGCTTCAATTGATTAGCCGATTAAAAG
This sequence comes from Schmidtea polychroa, assembly GCA_959609185.1. Classification (NCBI taxonomy): domain Eukaryota; kingdom Metazoa; phylum Platyhelminthes; order Tricladida; family Dugesiidae; genus Schmidtea; species Schmidtea polychroa. Next base: position 42,734 of record CAUHTR010002903.1, read on the forward strand.
TTTACAAAATAATAAATCATTAATCTGAATTATGTTTGGCAAAACTTGGGCATTTTTATGGAATGATAACTATTTCCTCTGAGTTTAACAGTCATCTTCTATAATTAAACCAGTACTCTTGTTTTCAGTCTGCTTATCTTTGAATCATTTTTATGTATTGTCTGACATTGTATACATGTAACTAATTCGTTTAATAAAACAGTTTTTGTTTCCGTTACTCTATAATCTTGTTTGACGTCCATGACTCACGATTCATAGAATATTTATATTATATTATTTATGTTATTTTTATTTTCGATAGAACTCATTTCATATATATCAGTCATTCATTTTGAAATAATTATTGAATAATTATAAGAACTTTAAACATGTAATTACTTTTGGAAAAATTGCTCCAGTAACAAATATTTCATAAATATTCTTAACTATCGAAATTTTAAACTAAATTAATTAGAATATCACCAACTTAATGTAAAAAAGGTATCTAATCACACTTAGAATTTATTTTTATATGATTAAATAAATATATCGGTTGCTGTTATATACTAAAGCGCAATTAATAATGACATTAAATAAAATCCAGTCAATCGCGCTTTGTCTTAATTTGAATATTAAATTTTCAATGTTAAATTATATGTAAATTAAATGTAATTAAATGATTTATTTTCTGTTTTATTTAATATAAATATTTTTTAGATTTTATGATAAAATAGGTAAGACATTTATATATTTATCGTAACACGGATAAAACCTTCACATTTCTCTTAAAATGTCTTGTTTCATCAAACCTTTTGATGTGATGATAGTCATTTATCAAATTACCATAATTTCGTTTTTAATGTTCTTAATTAACTACTTGGCATATTGCAGAAAATCTACTATTTAAGCTATTTCTGTTAAATCCATGAGATAAAAAATGGGTTAGCATCAAAGAAATGTATGTATTAATTTAAATCATATGTATTAATTTATTATTGTTTTAAAATTAAAGATTTGGAGTTTATTAAATGTCCAGGATTTTATTTAATGATCTTGTGTATATTTCTTATTTTTGAGATTTTGTGAACCATATTTGTGTTAGGGTGTTCCAATAGAGAATCTTTCTATCCGCCTAGTATAAGCTATTATTTAATGTCATGAATTTAACTAAATGTCTTTTTTGGCTATGACATTCACACATTTATTACAGGTAGATTTTATTTATATTATTAATCTTTATATCAACGTCACTTTAGTTATCTTCAATTGGCCTTTAGTGTATATTTCTGAAATTTTACTTAAAGTTTCGTAATTAAAGTTTATTCCAATACAACGTTGCTATCTTAATCATTCTTCAGTATTCAAACAAATATTAGCGACTATAATTTTTAATATCATCAAATATGAATGTAATAAGAATTAAATTAAATTCATAAATTAAATTCATAAAAGTTCAGTAAAATACTTATCGTCATTTTACCTTCAAACTATTGATTTTTTAATTTTAATTTTAATTTTTGAATTCCTTTTTTATATTCACTTTCAGTCTTCCTTGAACTTCATAATTTGTAAATTTTAAATTTTTAGCAAGTAGGTAGATAGTAGCCCGCTGCAGCAATTCGACTATCAATAAAAAAGCATGGATTTTTCTAGTTCAATTAAGGTGGGTCTCCTTGGTCCTGAGAAAAAGGTGGTCTACACTAAAAAAGCATGGAATTTTCACACTATAGTGAGGGGGTCTAGATGGTCCTGGGATTTTCAATACAAAAAAAATTTTTTCAATACAAAAAGGTGGTCTCACTAAAAAAGCATGGAATTTTCACACTATAGTGAGGGGATCTCGATGGTCCTGGGATTTTCAATACAAAAAAAATTTTTCAATACAAAAACGATGGTTCTGGGATTTTCTATACAAAAAATTTTTTTCAATACAAAAATCCGACTACCACTAAAAAAGCATGGAATTTTTCAGACTATAGTGAGGGGGTCTCGATGGTCCTGGGATTTTCAATACAAAAAAAATTTTTTCAATACAAAAAGGTGGTCTCACTAAAAAAGCATGGAATTTTCACACTATAGTGAGGGGATCTCGATGGTCCTGGGATTTTCAATACAAAAAATTTTTTTCTATACAAAAATCTGACTACCACTAAAAAGCCAAGGATTTATCACACTATAGTGAGGTGGGTCTCGATGGTCCTGGGATTTTCAATACAAAAAAATTTTTTTCTATACAAAAATCTGACTACCACTAAAAAAGCCAAGGATTTTTCAGACTATAGTGAGGTGGGTCTCCTTGGTCCTGGAATTTTCAATACAAATAAAATTTTTTCAATAGAAAATTCGACTATCAATAAAAAAGCATGGATTTTTCTAGTTCAATTAAGGTGGGTCTCCTTGGTCCTGAGAAAAAGGTGGTCTACACTAAAAAACGTGGTAAATTTTTTCAATTAAAGTAAATAATGGTCCTAAAAAATTAAATTACAGTAAATTATGGTCAAAATTTTTAAATTACAGTAAATAATGGTCCTAAAAAATTAAATTACAGTAAATTATGGTCAAAATTTTTGAATTACAGTAAATTATGGTCTAAAAATTAAATTACAGTAAATGATGGTCAACATTTTTGAATTACAGTAAATTATGGTCAAAATTTTTCAATTACAGTAAAATAAGGTCCAATTTTTCAATTAAAGTAAATAATGGTCCTAAAAATTAAATTAAAGTAAATTACGGTCCTAAAAATTAAATTAAAGTAAATTATGGTCCTAAAAATTAAATTAAAGTAAATTATGGTCCTAAAAAATTAAATTAAAGTAAATTATGGTTCTAAAAAATTAAATTACAGTAAATTATGGTTCTTAAAAATTAAATTACAGTAAATAATGGTCCAAATTTTTCAATTACAGTTAATTATGGTTCTAAAAAATTAAATTAAAGTAAATTAAGGTTCAAATTTTTCAATTAAAGTAAATAATGGTCCAAATTTTTGAATTAAAGTAAATTATGGTCCAAATTTTTCAAATACAGTAAATAATGGTTCTTAAAAATTAAATTACAGTAAATTATGGTTCTTAAAAATTAAATTACAGTAAATAATGGTCCAAATTTTTCAATTACAGTTAATTATGGTTCTAAAAAATTAAATTAAAGTAAATTAAGGTTCAAATTTTTCAATTAAAGTAAATTATGGTCCAAATTTTTGAATTACAGTAAATAATGGTCCAAATTTTTGAATTACAGTAAATAATGGTTCTTAAAAATTAAATTACAGTAAATAATGGTCCAAATTTTTCAATTACAGTTAATTATGGTTCTAAAAAATTAAATTAAAGTAAATAATGGTCCAAATTTTTCAATTACAGTTAATTATGGTCCAAATTTTTGAATTACAGTAAATAATGGTCCAAATTTTTGAATTACAGTAAATAATGGTTCTAAAAATTGAATTACAGTAAATTATGGTTCTAAAAAATTAAATTACAGTAAATTATGGTTCTTAAAAATTAAATTACAGTAAATATTGGTCCAAATTTTTCAATTACAGTTAATTATGGTTCTAAAAATTTAAATTAAAGTAAATTAAGGTTCAAATTTTTCAATTAAAGTAAATAATGGTCCAAATTTTTGAATTAAAGTAAATTATGGTTCAAATTTTTAAATTAAAGTAATGAATGGGCACAAATAACTAAATTAAGGTTCTAAAAAATTAAATTAAAGTTAATTAAGGTCCAAATTTTAAAATTAAGTAATCAATGGTCAAAAATTTTAAATTAAAGTTAAATAAGTAAATTAAAGTAATAATTTTTAAATAAGTAATGTAATAAGTAAATTAAAGTAAGATTTTAAAATTTATTAACAAAAAGTTGAAATAATAGAAGGTGTTTGAGAATTGAAATTTTTTAATGAAAATTTTTATGAAATAATTTTTTAAGTAATTTTTAATAGAAATTTTTATGGAATAATTTTTTAAGTTAATTTTTAATGGAAATTTTTATGAAATATTTTTCAATGATAATTTTAGATGGAAATTTTTAAGATAATTTTTAATGAAAATTTCTATGAAATATTTTTCAAAGACAAATTTTAATAATAATTCAACAACAAACCAACAACTTAGTACCAACAACCAGTAACTTATGAACATGTATTAACAATCAGATACCTACAACTAGTTACTAACAACCTGCTACCAAGTACTTACAATCAGTTACCTGCTACCAAATACTTTCAACATGATACCACGTACTAAATAACTCTCAAACAACCAGATACTTACAACCAATTACCAGATACCAAGTACCTACAACTAGTTACTAACAACTAGTTACCTGATACTAAGTACCTACAACCATCTAACAAGTACTAACAACCAAAAACAAGCAACCAACTAGGTACCAAGTACTAACAACCGACAACAACCAGCTAACAACTAACTACAACCTACCAAGTATCTACAACCACATACTAACAACTAGTTACCAGATACCAACTACTCACAGACGTCAACAACCAGGTACTAAGCATTATTAACCAACTACTAAGTACCAACAACAACTAACTACCAACAACCAACTACCTACAACCACCTACCTATTAACTAGCTACAACCACCTACCAACTAGCTACCACCTACCCATTAACTAGTTACAACCAGCTAACTAGGTACTAGATACCAAGTACTAACAACCAAAAACAAGCAACCAACTAGGTACCAAGTACTAACAACCGACAACAACTAACTACCACCTACCAAGTACCTACAACCACATACTAACAACTAGGTACTAGATACCAAGTACATACAACCAACATCAACCTGTTACTAAGCATTATTAACCACCTACCAAGTACCTACAACCACCTACCCATTAACTAGTTACTAAGTACTATCAACCAACTAGGTACTAGATACCAAGTACTAACAACCAACAACAACCAGGTACTAATCATTAATTACCAATTACTAAGTACCTACAACCATCTACCAAGTACATACAACCAAGTACTAAGCACCTACAACCGACTAGCTACCACCTACCAAGTACCACCAACAACGAGATACCTACAACTAGATACTAACAACTAGTTACCAGATACCTACTACTAACAACCAACAACAACCAGGTACTAAGCATCATCAACCAAGTAATAACAACTAGATACCTAGTACTTACAACCAGATGACCACATGAAATTATTGGTTAAATAAGTAAATTAATGTCTAATTTTAAAATTAAGTAATCAATGGTCTAAAATATTAAAGTTAAAGTCAATTTAAGATGAAAGTTTTCTGGGATTTTCAATGTTAATTTTAGATGCAAATCTTCGTCAATTAATCAATGACCACATGAAATTATTAGTTAAATATGAAAATAAGGGTTATAATTAGTTGTTTAGTAAATTATGGTGTAAAATTAAGAAATAAAGAATAATTAGGTAAATTAAGGATAAATTAAGGAAAATTAAGGTTCAAAATTTAAAATTAAGTAACCAATGGTTCAAATTTTAAATTAAAGCTAAATAAGTAAATTAAAGTAAGTTTTTTAAATTTATTATCAAAAGATTGAATAACCACCAACTTTTTTGAGAAATGTAATTTTTAATGAAAATTTAAATGGAAATTTTTTTTAAGTTAATTTTAAATGTAAAATTTTTTAAGTTAATTTTAATGAAATAATTTTTTAAGTTAATTTTTTAATGGAAATTTTAATGGAATAATAATAATAATAATAATAATAATAATAATAATAATAATAATTCAACAGTTCCCAACAATCGGTTACTAAATATTTTTAACTAGATGCTAACAAATACTTTGAACATGATACCACGTACTAACTAACTCTCAAACAACCAGATACCTACAACTAGTTACTAACAACCAACTAAGTATTCTTTATTGTATTTTATGAAATGTTTTTAAATTAATTTTTTATCTGTCTTTAAAAATATGTTTAATTACAATCAATAGAAAACCTTTCAAAATGTCTAAATTTAACAAACATGTTGACTTTCATCAAAAAACCACAACTCAATCACTTTAAAACACCACGTGAAATTCAAAATAATTTAAATTACAATGAAATACTAATGAATTCTAATTTACAAAAACATCTTCTTTTAAATGATAACTACTGACTTATTATTGCAAAGTAAAAATCACATTCAATAAATACTTATTGTTGATCAGTTTTATTATATATACTCTGAGTTTATCCGACAGGATGTTTTGACCCCCTAAGGGTACTGGTCGTAAGGGTACTGGTCGTAAGGGTATTAGTCGTAAAGGTACTAGTCGTAAGGCTATTGGTAACACTCAACCACCACCTACTCATTAATTAACTACCATGTACTAACAACCAGGTCTCAAACAACTAAATACTAAACACTTACAACCCACAACAACCAGCTACTAAGCATTATCAACCTACAACTATATAACAACACTGTACCAGCTACCAAATACAAGATACCAAGTACCAACAATCAACTAACCACACATAAAAATAATAGCAATTAAATACAAAATATTCTTCATCACATACACTATCTTCTTATCAAAATCTAAAAAGTCAATCAGATACCAACTACCAACTACCAAGTACTAACAACCAACTACCTACAACCAACAACTATGTACTAACAAATTGATCTTTAAAAGAAAAATACTCATCACTTGAAAAATTAGATGGAAAATTAATTGAACTCAAGACATCAATAACTTGGTAAAAATTGATTAAATAATTGCAAAAATTTAAATTTACTCAAAATAAAAATCATAAAAATTTAATTAATAGACAAGAAAGAATTCTATTCATTAATCATCCAGTAAATAAAAAAATACTGATCATTCAAGTTGAATCAACTAAGATAATAAATTAATAAGATAAGATTTAGTAGATAATTGATTTAGATTGAATAAATTAATTGAAATAAAATTAATTTTAATTATTTTTTTTTAAAAATGATACATGTACTCAAATTGATTGACTGAATGCTCAAAATATTCAAAAATCAGTATAAATTCATTAAAATTATCAATGTCATCAATCTACAATAAAAATAATTATCATTAAATTCCAAAAGAGACTAGAAAACTAACAAACCAGAAAATTCATTCAAATGACAATAATTGGTATATTCAAGCGAATTCTCTAATAAAATCATCTAAAAAGAATCATTTCGCCTGAAATATCTCTATTTTTAAAGATTAGTATCTTATCGATAAGTACTTGTTAAATATCATATATTCACCTCAAACTAACAAGATTCCTTAAAATCCCTTAAATGACTATATTTCTACCCTTAATCAATATTATTACAAATAATTCAATAAAATCATCTAAAAAGCATCAAATTTCCCAAAAATAACTCTATCTTTAAAGATTAGTATTTATCGATAAATATCCTTAAAAGGTTATATATTCACCTCAGACTAATAAGATTCCTTAAAATCCCCTTTAAATGACTATAATTCTAACTTTAATTCGTATTATCACAAATATTTCCCTATAAAACAGGTAAAATCATTAACTCTAAATAATTTATAAAATCTAATGATAAAACCGGTTATAATTAAATTTTTGTTAATCACTGTACTCGAAATTTAAAATAAATATTGCTTGAAATTTGACTGTACAATATAACTGAGTAGTTGCATAGAAAGATTAAATTTATCCATATTTCTTCAAATGATCATTTTTACCGATATCCAACCGATTTAATTACTAATTAAAATCACCCGATAGATTTCTCCCAATAAAGATCAATTTTCTTTAGTCGACGTTTTAAATCAATATTTCCAACTTTTGTCGTTGTTCGTCTAAATAAAGATAAAAAATAATTTAAAGTTGATATCAATCCCAATTATCTGTAAAGTTTTCATTGTAAAAACCAAGTAAATAGATCATTATCCCTACTTAATAAAACATTGTTCTAAAACATAAATCTAAATTAATTTACTGTGCATTAATCACAACCTAATAAAACAATATAATTATTATTGATTCATAACTAATGTATTGCAATTTCCCTTAAAACATTGATATTTTACCAACATCACCATTAAAAAAATCATATATTCCCATCTTAACCCATCCTTCATTAAATTTAACCGACTATATCTCCTTTACAATGATATATTCCTACCTTATCCGATCTCTCATTAAATTTAACCAACTATATCCCCTCAAAAGATCATATTTTCCCACCTTATTCGATCCCTCATTAAATCTAACCGACAATATCCCATCTTAACCGATCTCTCACCAAATATTTCTACCCTTTTAAACATCTAACCAAATATATCCTTCAATTCTACCCACTTGAATCCTCCTTTAATTCAATTCAGTCTTAAAATCCTTAGAGAGAATTCTTCAAAAAATATGACTTTTAATTAACTGTTAAAGACACCAGACATTCTTCTATTGAAATAATTTAGTAGCTAAATAATAAGAGCCCACTAAAAGGTCAAAATTCACTAAAATTTTCTACAAATATTCACCATCAAATACCTAACTGGAGATGATACATATATTAATTGATGATAATTCTTCAGCTATTCAACCAATCATTTTCAAGCAGTAACAGCAAACTAAATTTCTGTATATCCTACAATAATTATCAAGTAAATTTAAAGTCCTTGATAAGGTTAACTGTTTCTTAGCTTATGTTTTTTAAAGTTCATCAAAGTGTAAATATTCTTAGAAAAATATTGAAAAATTATTTATTCAAATACATTACAAAGTTATCATCAAAAATCACTTAATTATTAACCTAATTGTCAATGAAATTAATTTTTATTTAAAAAACTATTCAATAAAATACAACTAATTATCAAGAAATTAATTAAATTTATCAATTAAATTTATCAGTCAACATGAAATTCTTAGAAAATTATTTCAATATCCTCATAAAAATTTATCCACTTGATTATTGTAAAAAACTCTAATTATTAACATTGAAAATAAATTTTATTTAAAATTAAAAAACCAATCAATAAAAATACATTCAATTATCAAGAAATTAATTAAATTTACCTAGAATTAGCATTAAATTACAGAAATTCACAAAATAATGGAAATTCACAAAAATGATAAAAATTCACAAAAATAATAGAAATTCATGAAAATGATAGATATCCACGAAAAATTACGGAAATTCATGAAAATATTAGAAATTCACAAAAAATGATGGAAATTCATGAAAATGATAGAAATTCATAAAAATGATAGAAATTTACTTGAATAAAACCATCAACTCTAAAAATTATCAATGCCTTAAACAACAAATTTGTCTAAATAATCATTCAAATAAAAGCATTAAATACCTTTACGACTAATACACTTACGACATGTTGAATGTGAGTAGTACCCTTGTGAGCAATACCCATAGGGGGACAGAATATTTTTTCGGATAAACTCAGAGTATATATTAATTAACTCATTCAAATTTATCATTGAATCAGTAAATTATCATAAATTTCGATAAAATTCTAATGTGGTAAGCAATGAAAAGAGAAATATTCTTTAAACTTAGATAAAACTAACAATGAAGGTGGTAAGAATCATTAAAGTGAGAAAATTATTCATTACTCGATGATAAATTCAAATGGATGAAAATAATTGGTAGAATAATTTATTAATGGGCATAGATAAGAAAAAAGGTTGATAAGAATGGAAATATATTAATTGAATTTATTTAAAATTATTTCATAAAATTCATAAAAAAAAAACTTTTAAAAGAAATATTTGTGGAGATGTTTTAGGTGAAAATT